>CACVKI010145130.1:0-43049 GCA_902732785.1 Trichogramma evanescens | reverse complement strand
CTCTCTCTCTCTCTCTCTCTCTCTCTCTCTCTCTCTCTCTCTCTCTCTCTCTCTCTCTCTCTCTCTCTCTCTCTCTCTCTCTCTCTCTCTCGAGTGCAGCGTACAATGTGTACATATAACACAAAATTTCCAAGCCCTTTCGGCTGTACATTCGCTGCTGCGACAATGGGCCTACTATATGCGCGCGCTAGCTCGTTCGAAACTAATCGAAACCCATCGATTTGGGCCCTGAATCATACGTACCATTGTTGTCTCGCGAGCGCACCGTTGATGGATTCGCATTGTGCAATATAAGAGCGCAGCGAAATATGTGTACAGCGAACCGATTATTGTTGTACACGTGCATTTACATGGCATTCGATATATCGAGCTCAATATGGTTGGACACGCATCGAGCCTGAGAGATGTTCGGTGCATAAGTGTGCCCTTGTTTTATTTTCTTCCTTTTTCAGAGGACTCGCAAGAGAGGACAGTGACGTGGGCAAAAATTCCGGAAGGATTATAAACCCGGGCTGAGAGACAGGCTACTCGATTTCTTTTTCATTTTATAATAATAAATCCGATTGGATCGATCGAGATGTATGCGTTTGAAGATTCGCACACGCGCGCGCGCCAGAGTAAGATCAGTAAAGTAATACCTTCGCAGAGCCACATTAAAAATCGCTTTCTTTCTCGCTAACGAGAGGCGGCGTGCGCGCGAACGTTGTTGCGCCGATCGAAGCGACGCATGCAAATTGGTCAAATATTTGCTCGCGAATTCCACGTGTGTATGTATTTTTAAAACACGCATAAATTAGCGATGATCGCGCGAGATCCTTATCCGATATATCTCGAAAGGTGGATTATATTGTGTGTGTGTATATCGGACGCGATGCGAAGCGACAGATTATATACTCAGATCGACGTATCGCGTCGATCGCCGATACTACTCCGACTCTTTTTGATTGACACCTTACTGCGATCGGCGTGTGTAGAAAAAACAATTCGTGTTTTTCGGATCTATATAACATTCGCACGACGACGACGACGACGACGACGACGATCGCCACTCGCTGATCTCTCAGTTTAATTACGATATAAACGAAGGTAAACACGAGATTCCCATCGATCTCGCGCAGTGATCGACGTTATTACGTATGTTAAATACGTAAAGATTCTCGACTTATATAAGTTAAGCCTCTCGTCGATAAAGATCCATTATATATATGCTACACGCGGGGCAGCAGCACCTGATCCGATCTCGAGTCGAATCATAGCTCGAGCTTATCTCTCTCACTCTCGCGCTCGAGTGTACACGAATCGTGTGTATATTAAACGTGTACACGTAAAAACAGGACGAGATCGTGTTGGATAGGCAAGTGTGTCGGCGACACGCGTATTATTATACATGTACGAAAATTAGAAAAAGGTAATTTGGAAACAAAATCTCACTGAAACAATTACCTATTTTTAGATTAATTGGATGTAATTAGATTGGCGATCTCTCTGCTGTATACATATAATAATCCATTATGCTTCGTGTGGACTTTCTCATTATTAAACTACATTGTAACGAACCGAAGAAGCCACAAAAATTAAAGTATACGTAATAATTCATTTTTCACTCGCGATCGGAAGAAGACGTACGACGACGACGATGATGAATGAATCCGAGACGTACACGCGAACGCATACAGCGCAGAGCATCATCGGCGCTTGTGCTGGAGGTCTACGTAAGCGCCTCGCGCGCGCCCACAATAATATAATAGGCTCTACTAGGAGAGAAAAATTCCATCGGTTACGGCGCCGGGAATCGTTTCGAATGACAATGATCAATCGGCGCAGAGCTACGTATAATAAGCTCGTTCGTCGGGGCAGGGCAATATTATAATGGAATAATCGATAAATTTAAAAACAAGCGTCGAGAAGACGTAACTCGGAATCGCACGCGCGAGAGATAGCCGCATCCAGGTACCTTATATACAATACGTATGATATAAGTGCGACCCTTGCCAGTGACTTCATGATGTACAAGGGGTGCAGTCAGTTGCGGAGTTCATATTTTGTTATTTGCATTGGTCACGGGCAATAGAGGCGCGCGTCCCGGCCAATAAAATTATCCTCGTCGCGTCGTTTCAATTACACGCAGTACAGCGAGATCGTCGTCGATGTATCGACGTATAATCGTTCTGTCTCTCTCTCTCTCTTTCTCTCAAAGAGCTTCGAAGTCGATTACGCACTATCGAGCGACGCGAGAGATAGAGAGAAGAGGAGCGAGCTGCTGCAAAACGAGGTAGGCGTGTGAACCGCTCGCATCTTCTCACCGTTGATGTAAGCGCGGCCAATTTTATGGCGTTACGCTGGCAGACAGTCAAGTGTTGTTGCGCTGTGCGCCCTCACCCGCGCGAGATATTAATATTATATTTTATATCCTATACGATATATATGCAGCTGACCTTACTACATACGATAAATTTCGTACTTTTCAGAGAGAGAGAGCATAACGTATTTGAGCGAGAGCATCATGCACTGCATTATTATGCTAAGCGAGAGAGAGAAAGAAATGGGCCCGGGCAATACGATTTATACTCTTTTTTCCAAGCTCGAAAGTTATGTGGATAGCACGTGCTGCGCCCATAATATTGCGAGCGAGCCGAGGATATGGGCATGTACGTGGCCGCGAATACACGTATGATACAAGGCCAATTGCTATATTGTTATTTAAAAAAAATAAAAAAATTAGATAGTGTGGCCGTGCTCCGTCATAGCAGCTCATTTTCATTGTAGCAATTACAAACTTGAATTTTTGAGTACCTAATTTTCTGTCGAGAATCTAATTTACAAAATTAAAAGAACACCTAAACATATGCTAACGTAAGCAAGAGTCAAAAATCGTACGTACACGCAGCGCAATAAAAAAATGTTCAAATACTTGAAAAAATCAGGTACAGTCGCACACGTACCCCTATGTACCACCAAAGTAAGTTAACGCTGATCCTCCAAACTGGATATGCCTCCCTTGGAAGCCGGCTATCGCCGAGTAAAATCGGTCCAGGCATTAAAACGCGCGTATACAGAGATACAGACATAGCTCGAGCTCGGGCGATCGGGTCCGATAAAACGTATCTATCTCGTACGATATACTCGAAATAAAATGCCAATAGTCGTGGCGCGGGTTTATATACGTATTATATACCTTATACTCTCGCGTCGGGCGGGGTACGTACGTCCTGCGTGTAGCGGCTTATGTAGTATAAGACGTCGCAGATGGGTGTATAGGGGGGTGGAAAAGCCACGTAGAAAAGCAGCAGCGGTTGTAGTAGTCTGTGTGCATGCGTTACAAGGCGCTGTTTTCTCTCTCTTTCTCTGGCCACTGCTTTTTGGGTGTCACAGAGGCATCAATAGCCGTATAAGCGCGCACACACCACGGGGTAAAAGGGGCAATTAAGTGGCGCGCGCTAGTCCCTTAATCCGGACATTTGATTCGCGAATGACTTTGAATCCCCCCCTATATATGTGATTCTGCATCTGTCTCTGTGTGTGTTGCGTTGCTTATACTGCCTTGTCTCTTCTCGAGCGGGAATAATTCGATCTAAAGGACGAGGAGGGAGAGAGAGAGAGAGCTGAGAGAGGAAGGGTGCCTGCCTCGCGCGCAGCTCGCATCTCCGCGCAGTCACCGGCCTTATCTGGCACGCGCATCGGATTGTACTCTGGTCTTATCGCGCGGCTGCACTACTTTTCTCTCCCCGGGACAGATAGCGCGCACCCCCCCCCCTTCCCCCCACCTTCTTCTTCCTATTTAACCGCCCGGATAAACCGATTTCCTTCCCCTAAATATACCGTATATACGCCGGGCTCACGTTGAGGGACGAGAGACAAAATAAATGCAAAGCGCTGGACTGATTTTCTTCGAGCTGTGCTGTATATACATACACATAGACGCGCGCACTTCGCTTCGAGGGATCCGTTTACGTCTCAAGGGGATGTTATACGGGCTATATAGTAGCAAGTTTTAAAAAGGAGTAATTTATGGAGGTGTCGTCGACCGTCGAGATAACGCGTATACGCCTGCGACGGACGACCGGTGGCAGCCACCGCTTCGATTCGGTGAACCAGCAGCTCCGGAGCAGCCAGTAGCAGTTGTCTATGAAAAGATCGACGACGAGAGAGATCAAAAAATTTTTCACGACAAGCGTGTATACTTGCCGTATTTTGTGGCGTCTTTTTTCCGTTCTTCTCGTCGACTTCTCCATACTGGGCCTGCGCAGGGCATAAGCATAGTTACTATACTACGCGGAGAGACAATTCCTGAAAATATTAATAGATCTTATGGAAAAAAATTTAGAGGCAGACACGCAGCCCAGTGCGAAAGTATTTATTCGCTTTACACAAAGCTGCACGAGTGGGCTATTCGAACTGATTTATACCATTTTATTAAAAAATATAGTATCCATGAATTTACGCTTACATGGCAAAGCCCGCCGACATTTGTGGCCCGAGCGCAGCGCGGGCTGCTGGTCGACGGCGGGCTTTGCAACAAATATCATTAATAATAATGTTTATTAGTACATAACTAATATTATTAATAAATAATTGTAAATGATAGATAACTATGGCTTTAATAAAGTACAAACGATCCCGTAAAGTATAAGCACGAAAGTATTAGTACCATATGTTTTCTTTTTGTGTCCCGCCTATATATTTTGAATTAAATTGAGAGTATTAGTATTACTCGATTTAAAGTTGTATTCAATTAAACATTTATTTTGTAAAATTTTGAAAATTTGAATTAAGTAATTTACTCAATCTGAGTAGACGAGTAGAAACTTGAGTGACCAAGAATAACGTTTAAAATTGAAAGAATTTATTAAAATATATTATATAAATTAACGTATTTTGACTGTCTTTGTTCTCTTACATCTCATTTCTTATTACAACTACCATCTTTAGTTATTTAAATTTCGGATTGAAATTGAATGTAATGAAATGTGTACGTCAAATTATGGTACTGTTCAGTTTTGATACTTTATAAAATTGTTGGTATTTCAATAGTTATTCAATCTGGCATATGCACGTCATAAAATAAATCAATACAATTCATCTATTGCATAGTCGAAACCAAACGATAATTAAAATGTAGGTTGCCGTAGTCATGGAGATAATAACTTTCGCTCGATATTGACAGGGAGCAAAAGTGTTACTTTCGTCCCCGAATTTGAAGATGGAAGTACGTATCTTTTGAGCATGGGATAAATTAATTCTCCATCCATACAAGATGAAGATAAATTCAAGAGTAGTGGGCATTATTTGCATTTTGCAATTCAATATGCATACGACGTGTGCACCGGGCGCTCATTGATCAACGTTGACAGTCAGTATATATGATAGAGGCCTTTGGCTGCGATTGTCTTTTTGGTGTCCCGGGCATTATTACATTGTAGGTATCTCGTATACAAGTCAAGTCTCTGGAGGTGAGCTGATTTACAACGAGAAATAAAATTCAATTCCACTTCGGCGCTACTTAAAAAAAGGATCTGTCCGTCGCCACAATGGGGCCTCGAAAAAAATGACTATGAGAACTGTTCGAAATAAAAAATAGAAAAAAAACGACCTGCGCGTGGTAACGATACTTTAATAGCGCAATATCTCGACCGCGGCGATCCACACCCTCGAAAAAGCCCAAGAAAGTTGGCAGCGCGCATGTGAATCAAAGCGGCGAATCAAAGGCACACAAAGGCATCCCTTTTGCCTCCTCGATATAACACAAAATAATATATAAATATAAGAGAGGCTCGTGAACTCGTGCAAGTGCCTCGAGTCTAGGTATATAGGTACATGGAGCCATGGGAAATGCGATAGTTTTATGAAAAAAAGAGTCGACGTGCAAGGCTCGAGTCGATGGTTCATAAAATTCTTACGTGCGCTCTCGTCTCCGCCTATTTATCGCGCGACGAGTATTTGATTACCTGGAAACGGCTTAAGGGTATACATATAAAAGTACACGATTTTAAAAGTGTCGCTAAACAATTTTATTGACCAACTCGTTCCACGCCGCACTTCTTCTTTCAACGCGTATACTTATTTTTTTCATTTTTTTTTCTCCATTGAGTTGTGTGTGCAACAAGAGCAGTTCATCATTTTCCATTTAGCGGAAGAATAGAGTGAGAGAATATAATGGATACGAATGCGCTCGTTGACTGTGGGATAATATAGTAAGTAATATAAGGCTTGACTGTATAAATCACTCCCTCGACTGACTCGAATAAAATAAGTCATTAAATTCGTGAAAAAAAAAAAATAAGCTGACACAGTCGAAAAAGTGTCTGGTTTTTCATCGAGCGAGCGAGTGATTATATTTGCTGCACAAGCAGAAGCAGCAGTGTTATAATTTATAAACTGAGAAATTGAAAAGGCAAGTTAAAAAGACAAAAAATGTAAAAATAAAAACGGAAGAAGCATCGGTCGCGCGTTCCAAAGCTAAGATCAATGAACGAGCTGCATCCCGCAGAGAGCCGCTTGGAATCGTAATTGATTATTTATATAGAGACATCGAGCAGCGTTATGCACAAAAGCCGCGCGGGACGACGATTTGTTCGCGCCCGTCCGCGGAATCCCATACGTATACCGGCTGGATACATAAAAGATAATCCTCGCGTTAGGATATAATGTTACTCTTAGACTCGTGGATCGGGGTGTATTAATTCTCGTGATCGCCAGCGATATGATGCATGATTATTCGAGGCTACCTGTCTTGCACGTATATAATATGCATGCAATACGACCTTTACAAACGCATACGTACGTATACCTGCTGCGCACACGCGCATCACCGGAAAAGTCGAGTTCGCTCAGGAATCTCGCAGCATCTTTTATCGTTACAAAGCGATAGATGGCTCGATAAATTTTCCAACGGATTCTCTCTCGCGTGCTCAACAACATATAGTTGAGCAAACGTCTTTGAGATACGCACTCGATTATCGATTTCTCAATAGACGCGCGTGAGCTAATAATAAATAATTAGCGGTTCATTGTATAGATATATGTAGAAGCGGACGTCAATCAAATGACCCATTCAAGTGGCTCGTTGCAACCCCTTCATCTGCGCGTTCAAATGTACATAACAATGGATATACAAAGCTGTATACACGGCAGAAACGAAACAAATCGCTATTAAAACAACTCTCCATGGTCCATTATACGTACGCGCATCCATTAATCAATTTGTATTAGCTATACACAGACGAGTATAATATCGTATCAATAGCTCTTCATCGACGTAAAGAAGTCTCAATCGCTTGGAGATCAGTAGAGAAAAATAGAACAAGTCTTTGTACATTATATACTTTTCACGCAATTTTGCGGTCGTGTAACAGCTATTGTGTAGTTGCGACGATGATGTTCAAGGTAAAAAGATCACATTCTCGGGTTTTTCAGCTATTGGCCTACACGAGGTTCGTAGTTCCGATCGTCATTCGTCATGACAATTGGGATCTTCTTATATTGTATCGTATACGCAGCGGCGCCCGGGTGGGCGCCTTTCAAGATGACTAATTGAAACGTATTTGTCTTTCTTTACAACCTCGAATTAATCACTCGCAGTACATAAGAATGATAAACATACGTTTGTAAGTCGACGAATGTGCCTAATGGCTGCGAGACGACGACGAAGAAGAGGAAAAATTGATTCCTTACTGCGATCGATTCGCGTGTGAAATCAAACTGTTGACGAGCAGTTCACTCGCGTGGGACAAAGAAAGAGTCTAGATGTCTACACCGTGTCAAATCGATATTACGACAACAAATTATTTTTACAGTGCGCATAGTTATTACTGTAACCAGTAACAGATAGATGAAAAGACCATCGGAAGTGAAACTATGGGTATTTCATTCTGGTTGACTTTTGCTTTTTCAATATTTTGTTGAAAGATTTTTGCCCTTTTAATACTTTGAAACATTTTTTCATGAACTTGCCGCTTGAGGGCGACCGTTATACACGGAGAAAAAAGAAAATATACACTGCATCAAGCAGAATGGTCTGCTTGGTTCGTGAAATGTATGATTTCATGATTTTAGAGAATGGTGTCAATACAGATAAGTACACTAGACCATTGTAACTTTGAAAAAGAAAACAGACACGGTACTATGGTCACTTTTCTGATTTGCTTATGGTGGCAACTAAGAAGTTGTTAACCTAAAACAAAGAACCAAGGCCACCAGCGTCCTTTTTTGTTTCCCAGTCGGTTTTGCAGTCAAATCAGTAAAATGACCATTACAGCGACAACTGTTTTTTTCTGTATTGAGATTTGAGAAGCGCTTCTGCGCTTCTCGCAAGTATGACAGAGAGCGCTGCAGCGTTACGACTTACGGTTACGCAGTTACGCTACTCATGTACATAGCATCCGCCATGTTCGTGCATTGGTACAGATAAATACAAGTACAATGCGTGTGCCCAAAGTGCCTCGACTATATACGTGCAGAATGTAAGTGATCGTTTTGTATGTAACCTGTTACATTTGTGTGCATGCATGTGTTAGTATGTGCAGACGCCAGACCAAGTGTCACAGTGCTTGTTTCTTTTTGGAAGTTGGAAATAATCTTTCAAAAAAGAGCAATAAAAATGAATCTTGAACTTTGATGAGCGGTTGCAGTTCTTGCGTTCCTTTTTTGAGAATCTAACTGTTTGAGAAAATATCTTGATGTGCATGGTGATTCTGTGATAAGTGTAGTAACAAACGAATATACTCGTTTGCTGATATGTGATTAATTTTTAAAGAACAAAAGTATACAGTTCGACGATGAGAGAAAGAAACGAATAATCGTTTGCTTTTTACTTAAGATCTTGGAAACTATACTGATTAATCGTGATAAAGGTTATGAATAATGTATGGTATTATTTTTGGTGAATGCTCGACCATAATAGGCGAATAAATAAAGGCGTTTTAAATTGTTTTAAGAATACGTGTAATTTATAACAAAACTTATTGACAAAGTACATAAATTTGCTTATTTAACAAAATGTTTTATACAATCATGAAATGAACCTGAGCGAGTTTTAGTCAACTCAGGCCATTTTACATTTGAATTAAAATTTTATTTCTGAGAGATTCGAGTTGATCTTCTTGTCCTACTCCAGACTTGTTTTGAGGATTTCTTACATTTGTGAACTAAATTCATGTGAGATCTCAGGTGATCTCTGCGGCCAAATAATCTTTGACAAATTTCACATTCAAATGGTTTGATTCTGTCATGTACAGCTTGTACATGCTTATTCAAATCGTTTTTGTAGCCAAATAGTTTGTGACAAACCTTGCATTCAAAACGCTTGATAAGACTATGTACTATACTTATATGAGATTTCAAGTTACTTTTTCGACCAAATAATTTGTGGCAAATGTCACACTCAAAGGGCTTGCTACAATCATGTACTGTACGTACATGACTTCTTAGCTGACATTTGAGGCTAAATGATTTTTCACAATCATCACAGTTGAACGGTTTAATACGAATATGTACTGATTCTGTGTGAACTCTTATGTGTGCTTTTTGAGAAAATGATTTATGACAGATTTCACATTCAAACGGTTTCTTAAGATCATGAACTGACAGTATATGTCTTCTACGGTCATTTTGATACGCAAATGATTTGTAACAAATGTTACACTCGAATTGTTTAATATGTTTATGAACTGCCTTTATGTGAGACTTGAGAACATCTTTACGTCCGTATGACTTATGACAAATATCACACTCGAAAGGCTTCTTGCAATCATGTACTGTTACAATATGGCATTGTAGATGATGCATTCGACTGAAAGATTTTTGACATGTTTCACATTTAAACGGCTTGCTTTGATTATGTACTGAATTGATGTGTCTTTTAAGATTACCCTTATCTCCAAATGATTTATGGCAAATCTCGCATTCAAAAGGTTTTTTATGATCATGTACAACACTTATGTGCTTATTGAGATCTTTTTTATAAGCAAATGATTTTTTGCATCTATCACATTCAAATGGCTTGAAATTATCATGTACCACTTTCAAACTATCTCCAAGGCCACTTTTGTAAAATGAAGTTTTTTGAGATATTTCTGTTCTGCATCTTTTTTTAGAATGTTTCACCTTCTTGTTTTTAACTAGTTTTGAATGAACGATCTCCTTGAATTTACAATTCTCATCATAGTTAAAATCTTTTTTAATTAAAATGATTGGCTTTTGTCGATTTAAATAGTCAGATAAAGGTTGAGATTCTATTTTAACATCTTTGCATTCAAATTCAATGGATAAATCTTCAGTTTCAATTGCTTCCGTAATCTCTGTTTTAATCATCTTTATTACTGGCTTTTGTGTTGTATTTGAGTAGTCAGTTAAAAGTGGAATTTCTATTTTAACGTCCTTACACTCAAATTCGATGAATGGACTTGTTGTGTCATCTTCTTTTTTATATACGTGGTTGGTCTGAAATGAAAATTTTAGGTTAGTTTGTAATAACAGAGGAACAGAAACAATTAAAAATCATTGAACTCACAGATGATTCACAATTAGTGAATTTTTCAACTTTAATTTCTTTGTGAGACTTCAGTAACTCGTCAGCATAATTTTTCCACGTGTTTACAGAAGCAACACTTGGCTCTTGCTTCACCCTAAAAAAATGATCAAATTTAATGATGAATTGTTCTAAAATAATTATGGCAACATAAAACATTTAAAAAATATACCTGAATGAATCACAATAGTTTTCCATATTGTTCTAATATTATTTGCACTCGCGTTACAAACTCCAAAAAATTTTGAGGTTAACTTGTTTTTACAAAAGCGTGCGTTCAAGTCAGTGTCGTGACGTGATGCTTACTCGTGAACAAATCGCACTATACATAGACTGCAATAGCGCAGCCGTGGCACTCGGTGAGAGAGAGACAGATTACAGAATGCGTAAGGTTGTAGTCTTTCTCTTTCTAATGGGCGGAGTCAAGCGTCGAGCATGCGCACTGACCCCACCACCGAAATGCCGTGACAACCAAAGCCCCCGGGCGCACCGCGCAGCTTATATAGTACCTTTGTTCACGAGTGAATATCTCCCGATTGGCGGCGCGGCTTCGCTGCCCGACTTTTATGCTCGTGGAACCGAGTTCAAGCCCGCGTGTAGGCATGACTTTTTACTATTTTTTTTTGTCTCGTATGAAATAAAATAATTGCATAGAATACAAGAATATGAATTTTTTTTTATTTAGCCACGACTTTAACAGGTGTGTGTAAAAGTACTAGAACACTTATAAAATGTAATTTATAAAATAATAATAATAATTTATAATGTAATGCTAAGCGTCTGCTGATAGTTGCAACGAAATACGAAAGTGATCTATATTACTATTTCAGTACTTTTTTCGCAATCGGCGTCGAGCCATCGCCTGATGGTATAAGGTTCATCGCCGCATCAGACCGTTCCGTCATTATATATAAACCCCTAGGACCTGCAGCACAACTCGGTATTATATATATGTCCAAGCAGGACCATTGCGTATGTACTTAATGCAACGAAATCCAAGGAAACTCACTCATGTAGCTCCGTGATATGCTGTATACCTGACGCAGCACTTGGAAGTACGAGCTTCGTCAAACACGTAGGAGCCATGCCTACAGATAAGAATTTAACTTCTTGGCCTCGGTGTTACTCGCTTTATGCGAGTTCTACACGCACAATCGCGTACGTACGAGTCTCTCTGCTCGTGAAAAAAAGGCCAACTCCTCTTTCTCTCTTCGGCACGAGTGTATTTGTTGTTTTTTTCGCATCTCTCTCTCTTTCATGCCCGAGCGATATAATAATATCTGAAAGCTGTGCCCGCGCCTAAACGACGTCGTTATAAAGCTCGAGTCTCGGCCATAGAACAACGGGCGCCGAGCGCGTATTATATATAATATACAGCAGCAAGCAGCAACAGCTCTTTCGCGAGCCCAAGAGAGCCAAGCGCTCATCCGAAAGATAATACGCGTAATTAACTGCGCTCGTGGGCGCGTTGCTGTTTGTTGCTGCTGTTGATGCTGCTCTTATATTTTTATATATATACGTGTATACGCACAAACCATACATAAGCGCATGGCCACCGCGACTCCTAAAAGTATGGGTATGTGTGTAACGCAGAATAGAAAGTCGCCTCACGTACGAGGCGCGCGTAGTGTTCCTTGTTGTGCGCTACGCTTTTTCATGAAATTTATTGCGCGCGCAATCGTAAAAATTCCAATTTCGCGCGCGAAAAATATTTCTGTCTTTCTTCTCTCGCCTCCTGCAATGTTGCAGGAGGTAAACAGTAGCAGCAGCTCCGATCTGTGCGCACACTTGGATGTTATTCGTGCATTATACGGAGTATACACACAGAGTGGACGGCCTCTTATCGCGTGGACGTGTAATACGCGTGGCGCGTTTTTTTTTATGAGCTAAACAATAGCGAAGCACTGTGCGTGCACTCTGGCATTTTTATTTTGCGGAGATGCGTGATTCGGCCGCAAAGAATTATGAAATAAGCTCGCCTCGGAAAAACTATTTAAAGAAAAATAAAAGCTCCCTTTTATTTTCCCTCCCCTCAAACTTGGAGTCGACGATATCATAGTACGTAACAATTATGTGGAGCGAGCATTGATTAAAGTACATTAAACAATTTGAGTTGGGGAAAAAGAAAAGTACGATTCGTAAGGGTCGCACTTGTTTCGATCGAGTGTCTCCATCTCGAAGCAGCTTCTGTGAAATATGTGTGGGAGTCACGGCGGTCGCGTCGTGAGGTAGGATCGTTGTGTATATATATATAGAACGCGGCAGACAGTCAAGCAGCAGAGTGCAGGAGAGGGTGTGTGTGGGAGGAAGAGAGGGAGCCAGGGGAATCGCCCTGGAGAAGGAGGAGTCAGTTTGCGAGCGAGAGAGATAGAGAGAATATACAGCGAACAAGTCGTTCTCTCTCTCTCTCTCTCTCTCTCTCTCTTTCTCTTGTTGAGGATGAGAAATCGATCGTAACTTTGGTTACTCTGCCACTGACGCGCGCACTCGGCCTGCGAAGCTCCCAGAGCAAAAGGCATCGATCTTATAGCCGTATGAGAAGCAGCAGCAGCAGCGGGAGCGGCGTGTCAGACGCTCCTCTCTCTCTCGCGAATGAGTCAAAAGATAGATGTCGAGTACAGATTCGAGGCGAGGCGAGCTTGAACGAACCGAACCGTACTGTGCTACTACTACTATACTATATTGGTCCATCTCGGGGAGATCGCGCGCCAACACACAGATGAACGAATTGCGCGTCTTCAATGGAACTTCGGCAATCATTTATTTCTGTACTCGCCCAGTGTACACACTACACATTGTTACTATCCTGAGCCGAGACCTCAAATTATCAGCCTGAAATGCTGCTGCTGTGCAGAGTGTAAACCAGACTTCTTCGTTTTTGTGCCTGTTTTGAGGACCACGATTGTCTATATTGACTTTTTGTAGTTTTGACAAAAGAATTTAAAATATTTAAATAGATAAAATCAAACAATTAGTTTTTTACATTATTTACTTTTTAGAATAAATTTGTTTTATAATTATCCGCAAGTAGAACATTTTTATACGAGTGGTAGCTCTGACGAGGACACGTAAGTACTTCAAGCTTAAAAAATTGTATAGGCAATCGAACGAATATAAAATTCTCAATAATCGAGTTATCTATTTCCTCGGAAACGAAAAGTGCATCCTCGTATAATTTACAATTGTTTTCTTCAATTTCCACAAACGGCGTGTATCACCCCGTCGAGGATGGGAAATTTTCGAAGAATCTATATACACATATTTCTTCGAGAACGTCGTTTAGTCGATAATAGTTGTACACGTCGGGGGGGGCTCTGCACGGGCTGCTGCTGGGAAATCGTGCGGAGAAATCTCGGCGCGTGTGGAATATCGTCGCGATTCCAGCCTACAGGCTGGGATAATTTTTGGCTTCATAAGTTATGGCTGATCCTCCGGCTCCGCGCGTATACGGGGTGACTCGCATTGCGTGCTGTAACGACACACACAGCCGCGACCGGGGCAGTGATACGCGTTAGGTGTACACTGCGCGAAACGGAGGAGGAAAAAGGAAGAAACGACGCGAGTATATGAACACACGAGACTCGGAGGTGTATACAGAGCTAAGAAGGTAGTTCGTTAATGAGCTGCAGCGCGGTGCATTCGCTATATATGCTCCGAAGAAGCAGCGTATCGCTGCCTACCTATATATACGTATGCGGTCGAGGCATAGAAGGTGCAAAGTGGCATGAGCAGCAGCAGCTGCTGCGGTTCGGCTTATAATATCCAATCTGATAACGGCAGAGCTCGTCGTGCACATTTTTTCTTCACACGTGCTACTGCTGCTGGATTTTGCCGCGCCTATCGCACACGCTGCTGCTCAGCCATTGCACAGCTCTTCGGCTCGTTTCTCGGTACGATTGCTCCGCGAATACGTACACGTGTATGCGTTGTGTGTGTGTGTGTGTGTGTGTGTGTGTGTGTGTGTGTGTGTGTGTGTGTGTGTGTGTGTGTGTGTGTGTGTGTGTGTGTGAGTGCACGCAGAGACGTATTCCAGCACGCGGGGCTTTAATGATGCCACTATACTCGTAATATGGAATGTACACGTTTTACACGATCGAAAAATTTACCTTACGCGTGTATGCATAGGTGTATATCTTGGCGCTGACGCAGGAGCAGATTTTCTTATACTCGTGATCGTCTGCTGCTGCTGCACTATACGAGTGTAGGAAAAAATTCCCACTGCGCTGGGTGAAAGCAATCGATGATCGGTGATTCGATATATGTATACCGTAGGAGCTAGTACAAAAGCTAGCAGGGTTTTCGTGAAAATTTCGATGTTTATAAACGAATTAATTTTCTGATTAACGATTATATCTTGTAAACTATCGAAAACAGATGAAAACAATTTCATATCATTTTATTCTCCCTAAACAAAACAAAGAGATTGACGTGTTAAAATTGAAAATCCGTTCATTAGCACAAAAGATATGGACATTTTAACTTTTTGCTTAGCATCATCCAAAGAATCGAAAAATTTTATTGTTAACTAATTTAACAAAGTGTTGCTATCACAGCGAAAAGAATGTTGATAATACAATTTTTGCAAAATGAAAATTATTTTTCATAAAGAAGAAAATAATGATACGAAATTGTTTTAGTCTATTTTCGATAGTTTACACGATATAACCGTTTAAACAATTAATTTGTTTATACATTTTAAACGAACATTTTTGGAGACAATTAAACTCTCCAAAAGAGCTCTCTGAGCCATGGTGTTTCGTGATTGCCTCGTGTTAAAATGATATGCGCGTGGAAATAGTACCTTGCTTTACGGCTGTTGTACACGTTTATCACACCATAGCGATACATTTATGCGAAATAATTCGGTTACTATTTAAATCGTACACAACTACATCAGTTCTGGAATCAAACGTTTATGTAACAACTTATTATTAAAAAATGGGTTTAAAATCCACTTTACGACGTATTTAAGATGGCTCATCAGTAAAACGGGTCGACAACAGATGTTTATGAAACTTTGCAGAAATGTCATTTAAGGAGGTACCTGCGTGCTACTTCTACTGAACAGATTTTAATGAAACTTTGATAATAACATTTAAATACCATCAATAGTACTCAGTTAAATTTTTATGAAGATTGGTTACATATTTGTAAAGTTACTAAGAAGTAATTTAACATAGGATCTCATATGACAGAGTCAAGTTTCGAAGATATCTCAAAAATGACTGAAGAGATATTGAGGCCACGAGAAAGAGATGGAATGAAAAAGAGAAAGTAAAACGTGCATGTCTTAGGCTACTCATTCGTTATAGCTCTCATATCGTATCGAATCTCCGAACGTCGCACACCGTCCAAAGAAACTGAAAAAACTCTAAGATGTCTTTTCCAAGTGAACATATTGAGTTGGATTTAGAAATGTCCTTGTACGCAGAGATGGAGAAAGAGTTGGAGTCAGTAACTGAGTCAGAAAAGGAGGCAGAGCTGAGAAAACTTCGTGAGCTCATCAAAGACAGCTGTACTAAACAGTATATAGATAGGAATCTGGGTTCACCGA
This sequence comes from Trichogramma evanescens, assembly GCA_902732785.1. Taxonomy (NCBI): domain Eukaryota; kingdom Metazoa; phylum Arthropoda; class Insecta; order Hymenoptera; family Trichogrammatidae; genus Trichogramma; species Trichogramma evanescens. The sequence continues at coordinate 26,970 of CACVKI010145130.1, read as the reverse complement.
CGGACAGACCGGAAGATCGGTCCATCTATGTAGGCAACGTAAGTATTAGCAAACCAACAAAATTACTATCAAAATAATTTTTTCCGTATGTAGAATTTCTCACGATTATTGTTCGTTTTCAGGTTCATTACTCCGCAACAAAGCAGGAGTTGGAAAAGCATTTTGAAGGATGCGGAGCGTGCAAACGCATTACAATAGTATGCGATCAACTAAGTAGGCGTCCTAAGGGCTATGCCTATATCGAATTCGCCGAGCGAGACTCTGTCAACCTGGCAATGGCAAAAAACAGTTCATTTTTCCGGGGCCGAATTTTAACTGTAACGCCAAAACGGGGACATCGGCCTGGACGTCAAATACCACCATTTAATAAGAATATTTGGATATCTAGTCATAAAAAAATTGTAAGACCTCCATCGGCTTATAAGTGGACTCGTCCACTATAATAAAAAGATGTGCTTTTATCAATAAATATTGATCTTAAGTTTATTTACAATACTCCAATCCAATTATAGAAAAGGTTATGTTGAATATGATTCGCGGCCCACGTGCTCCGAACATTCTATAATGTTCTAAAAAAAATTTTCGAGAACGAACATCTGGTATACGTAGAGATTAGAAAGTAAACGAGTTGGCATTTTCTTAAGGTGGCGCGTTAGCAATCATCGTCTCGAATCGCTCTTCGCGTAAAAATGCGTGTTACAGGTGTACCACGAGTATTTGAGGAGTTATATTTGGTGGCATGCAAGGATTGAAATTGCTATACTGCAATATACATTTTTATATTAATGCGAATAGCTTCTATATTACATTTTGGTGCACGACCACTCGTTTAAAAATAACATGTATATAGATAGAATGAAACTCATTCACGTCAAAATGCATGTTAAGACCAATTTCATAAGGCAGTTCTGTGTGTATGTCTCTCTCTCTTTCATGCACACAGCTTTGGACGCGCTTATGATCGTGTATACAAGTGCAATATTATACACATCAGCAGCAGCGAGGCAAGTCGACGCGGATACATTTATGAATCAGCGTCCCACGCGAGCGAGCAAAGAAAAAAAATTCGAAGTCCGTGACTTTGGCGGCTAATTTTTCATGTATATTATACTCAGCAGCCAATGCAATTCGATACAACCGCGACTCGCGATCTCAGCTTTTACCTCACTGACAAGCAATTTGATGTGCGAGCTGCGAAGAAGACACAGTCATCATATGCATAAGGCTTCACTCAACAGAAGCAGACTAATGCATATCTTCCTTACATACCAGTGCCAATTTATTTTTTAGAAGCTGCGCGCGCGCGAGAATTGTCGGATAAAAAATTGCCATCGTGGACAAGCCGCTTACTCTCTGTTCGCCTTGCAGTGGCAAAAAAGACGTCATTCATTTAGATCAATAAAACTAAACGCAAAATCATCTCGGCTTCGCGCTTGCAGCTTCAGGTATTATATATGAATTGCATCTCAAGCTGCTACCGTATAGCAGAGCAGCGCATCGTTCGGGATCGTAGCTGCAATCCTTTACCTTGGAGCTACTGCCGCCACATCCGCGCCCGCGCGCGTACGTAGTTTATTATTCGCCGTACTCGGAGAGGGATCGTCGATCTGGGCGTGTTTTTATTTTTCTCGTTATATACATTATTTGAAATGCCTCAGCAGCGAGCGCCAGTGTATGTACGCTCACATCCGGCGGATGAAACGCATTCGAGTGCAGCAGCGGCAGTAGTGGAAAGAGAGAGAGAGAGAAAAGGCGAGAGTCGCGGGCCCAATGCAAATGCACATATACAGAAGCAGCAGCAGCAGAAAAACAGTCTCGAGAGTTATTAAAAGCCATATGCGGTAAATTTAAATTGCAAATGATCGCGAGCAGCGCAGCCGTCCACGGAGTACGCACACTTACTCTCTCGCTGCCGCCGCAGCCGCTTCTATGTAGTATAAAAACGAGTACTACTATATACACACGTACACGAGGAGTATAGTCGAGGTGGTTGCGCGCCTCGCGCGAAGCCATTTTGAATTTCCTACGAATCGAGAAAGGAGTTCTCTATGGCTAAGCGAAGAGTCGGTGCGCGCTCCGCTGCTCGCTTACATACGTGCGTATAGCAGCACCGGATCGCTGCGCGCCTCGCGATACTCATCTGTGCGCGCAGCTCTGACGAGCTCCTATATATACGCTTCATAATAAATGGAGACGTACGGCAGTGTCTGTGTACACGAGTATAGTCACGTCAAATATAGCTCGGTACAACGTTATATTAGCTCGCTATCGTCTCTCGTACACGGAGTCGAATCGCTTATAATGCCGCGAGCTTAACGGGAAAAAATAACAACTATGTGTATTATGTACGTATCGAGGCGGCTCAAACAGCTAAAACAGCATCATCTTTAGCGTTACAATATAAAAAAAAATTGCCGACGGTGACAAAGATACAGTATAGAACAGGCACGATGTAAGCTTGGAACGCAGCCGGTGCAATGTCCGCGCGCACTGCACACAGAAAAGCTTACGATGCTCGACAGTCGAAAGTCGCGCGAGGTTTATATCATATAATGCGTGAACTCTCTGTGCTCGATGCTCGACGATAGGATCGCTATAGGCTGTTATATATTTGCGGCGTGCGGGCGTATAGGTAAAAGCTTGGCTTGCTCAACGCAGGAGGACTCGGAGAGAGCTTCCGAGCTGCTGCTGCTGCTACGGATGGCAACGCCACACAGAGCCATCACAAACGCGGGGCTCGACTACGTCGACGACCGTCAGCACACACACACACACACACACACAGTCGACTGCAAGGGAGATGCGATCAATATTAGCTCTGCTGTATATAGCACTCCTCTCTCTCACCCTTGGCTCGAGCGCAAAAGAGAGAGAGATAGCTCCTCCCGCGTCGCTGCTATGCTGCCGCTGCTGCTGCTTTTCCCTATCGACCTACGCCATCTTGCTTTGAACTTGTGGCGTTGCCACCGCGGCCGACGCTCCAAAGTACTGTATATATATAGTGTTCACTCTTATAGCCTGGCTGGTTGCTGCTGCTATTTCCAGTTGCCGTCGCAAACACACAAGCCGGCCCTGGCGCACGCGAGTAAATAATTCGGCTATAGCTGCAGCAGCAGCCCTCGCGGACATTGACCCAGCTGCAGAGCTTCTGCTGCTGCTGCTGCTGCTGCTTTTGACCGACGCGGAGAGAGAAAGAGAGATCTTCATCGACGACGAGATTATATTATACGCGGGCGCCCGATTAAAATCATCATGCGATATAATGCCGGGCTGCCGACCGACGAATGAGCATTTCACGAGCCGAGCTTGGATTATTAATCACTTTACGCGTGTGTGTTTCTGCTGCACCGAATTTATTTCTTTTTTTTTTTAAACCCTGTGGGATGACAACGTGCCGTTTTATACAATAGCCCGGTGAATCGTCCAAAAATATCGTAACGTAGACAGAATTTCAATTTTCGGAGCTTTTTTCAAACCATAAGCGCGACTTTGCACGAAATTGTATATAGGGAGGCAATTAAAGCACTCGTCGTGCTTCTCGACTCGTTCGCTCGCTCGTCGTCGGCTCAAATTGTCAATCACGTCTTACTCGATTCTTCAGAAATTGCTTCTTGAGTCGATAGCTGTACCTGGCTCGTCTTCTTCGTCCACGCACGAGGCACGTATATACTAGCTCTTGTAGTACGTATAACCGAGGCGCCACTGCACACGTAGCTCTGAGCTTTGCAACCAAGTGTTATACCACGACATACGAGACGAAGGCAAAATCTCAAAACTCTCACTCATTCTGTGCTCTCTCTGTCGAGTATGCACCGCTGCCACCGCCGCTGCTGCTGCACGTCGACAACAAGTGCGCATTGTGACCGCACGCGCTGCCACTCAACGCAGATGTCGCAGAGGCGGCCTACTCGAGCACATCGTGGATGAATGCGAAGCTCCTCTCCGCGGCCAGCAGCAGCAGCCCTTCGATGTTTATATACACGATGCGCGGCGCGTCGAGCGAGGCTCTTGTGTAATAAATGCAGCAGCAGCGGTAGCACAAATACGTGTATGTTATATATGCGGCGGGCCACACACTTGAGACTCTCTCTCTCTCTCGCTGCGGCGCATATGCCTCGAATCAAGCTCCGACGATTGCACACAGCACACAGCTCTATACTATATATTCCCCCTCGATTGACGCGGGACGACGGCCCCGCGCCATCACTAATACTACTCTCAACTGCGTAAAACCAGCACCGAACCAATTTGCCTTTATTATTGTATTTAAAAACAGCTTGTGAATATAATTGAACTTTGAGCCGTGGCGATATTATTGTATTATATAAATACGCGCCACTCGTGTGTATACACGCGCGTGCCGCGAGTAATAATCCTTCCTGCACGGCAGCCTCTTCTTTTCAACGATTCGACTGCTCCTTTCGGCGACCGACCCGAGTGCAGTACTTTCTATTCTTCTTTTTTAATTCGAGCTACTGTACGAATTTAATCGTCATTTCGACGCATGCACTCGATGTTGTTTCGATTGAACAGCCCATAAAAAGCATAACGATTTATATTTACGCCTATGTATAGGCACATCTAAATTTGATCGTAATAAAATTACCAATAATCGATGTTCTATACGCAATGAATTTTGGCAACGAGTCTTTACAAATTTGTGTACACGAAAATTGTGTATTCATTTGCGTGCGTATATAGTGCACCGATACTCGAACTCGGCGGTTGGTCGCGTCGCGACCCCCACGGAGTGTTGTGTTCGACGCATTATATACACACACGACATCCGAGTCAGCTGTATACATCGAGAGCCCGAGAGTATGCACGTATATATGGAGATGACATCGATACTCGAGAATCCATGCGCGCCCGGGGCTCGTCCAGAGTCCCGCGACTGGGGGGGTCCAGACTGGGAGCTTGTAACATATTTTCCCGCGCAAATGTCAAGAGGGAAATCCGCTTCCTGCGCGCGCGCGTGCATTCGCACGACACCTGACTCGTTCTTACGTATAACAAGCATAAGATGTCGTTATATAGTGTATATCGATTATACTCTTTTCTATTTGCTTGCGCGAACAATTAAATGCTAGCATGTTCCTGTGCGAAGAGCTAGAAAGTAAGTAGTCAATAAATTTAAGGAGATTAGTAACAAAGGAGTAATGATAGTTGATCAGATAAGACTCAATCATTTTGGCACCATTTTTATTGAAATTTAAGTAAAACATGTAAAAATATCTATACATGTTTACAATTGTCAATCATCATTTTTTTTCGCTTTTATTGCATTTCTCGCATGCGTAGTCTTTGCAAACTTCATGAATTGTTATTTGGTGTTTGAGCAAATTCACTTTTTGTCTAAATTGTTTTCTCGTATTTCTTAGCGACCTTCGTGTACTGTCTTTTGGTGTTTAATGAAATTTGATTTTTCTATGAATTTTTGCTCGCCGCGCCTTCGTATACGAAATCTCTCCGACCTTCGTGGATTGTTTTTTGGTGCCTTAACAAATCTGCTTTTCTTCCAAATTTTTTTTCACACTTGTCGCATGCAAAATCTTTCCCAGTTTCGTGGATTGTCCTTTGGTGCCTCAACAAATCTGCTTTAATTCCAAATCTTTTCTCGCAATTGTCGCATGAATAATCTTTGCGACCTTCGTGAACTGTTTTTTGATGTAGGAGCAAGTACGATTTTCGTCCAAACTTCTTTCCGCACTTGTAACACATGTAATCTTTGCGACCTTCGTGGACTGTCTTTTGGTGCTGAATCATAATCCATCTGTGTCCAAATTTCTTGTCACACTTGTCGCATGCAAAATCTCTACGATTTTCGTGTACTGCCATTTTGTGCAAAAATAAGCCCGACTTTTGTCCAAATTTCTGCTCGCATTTGTCACATGGGTAATCTTTGCGACCCTCGTGTACTGTCTTTTGATGAATGTGCAAATAATATTTATTTCCAAATTTCTTCTCGCATTTGTCACATGCGAAATCCTTGCGACCTTCGTGTATTGTAGTTCGATGACGCAGCAAATGATGTTTTTGTCCGAATTTCTTTTCGCAATTGTCGCAAGCAAATTCTCTGCGACCCTCGTGGATTTTTGATATGTGACGGAGCAAATTCGATTGGCTTCCAAATTTCTTTCCACAATTGTTACATAAGTAATCTTTTCGATCTTCGTGCAAATGGGATTTTTTTATGAACTTCTTCTCGCACTGCTTCTCGTCACATGCAAAATCTTTGCGATCCTCATGGACTGTTTTTATGTGCAAAAGCAAACTATGTTTAGTGTCAAATCTCTTCGCGCACATTTCACATAAGTAATTTTTGAAAACTTCGTGGAATATTTTTTTGTGCTTGAGTAAAGTTGATTTATTTTCAAATTTTCTTTCGCACTTGCTGCACGTGAAATCTTCGCGATCTTTGTGTACTAATTTTTGGTGTGTAGTCAAACTTGATTTTTTCACAAATTTCTTATCGCAATTTTCACATGGAAAATCTTTGCGGCGTTTGTGTTCTGATATCTGGTGTCTACTCAAATGACTTTGGGACTCAAATTTCTTTTCGCACTTGTCGCATAAATAATCTTTTTGTCCAATGTGAATTGTGCCTCGGTGTGTTAGCATGCTTGATTCTAGTGTAAATGCCTCCTGAAAGATATCACAAACGTATTTTTTGTCGCCTGAGAAAACATCGTCGTGTTCACTTGAATTATTTTCCAAGACAACTTCTTCGATTTTGTTCTCACTTTTATTCATTTTGGTGCTTAAATTAAACGATTGATCCTTCTATTTGGTGTCACGGAAATTGAACGAGTAAAATGTATCTTTTATTATTATGGCTTGATCGTCGGGAAAGACAACATTCAAACTAATCTGTTTCTGCTATAAACCTGATCAGTGTGTCGACGAGTGATGTCAAAATAGTTCCCGATCAAATTGTTTACAATCAAGTTACCGATTTATTTGTTTATAGATTCTCTTTGCGATATTTGAACCAGTTTAAAATTCTAACGATTTTTCGAGGAGTTTTTTAGGCCTTCTAAAACTAAATATACTTTGAAAAAACTTTTTGTAAAGTCGATTAATTAGATTCATATACAATGTATTTATACATCATACATTATAAAAATTTTAATATTCATTCTAAAATTTGCCGCCTCTACGCCAAAGCGCTGTTGACGTGCTCCGTAATCGGCCGTTGATTGTATTGGCGTGGGTTCAGAGATATTTAGTTGTGTGAATGTTTCTCCGTTCACATCGTACGCATGTGCGAAGCCAATTGTGCGCCTGCATAATCGACAGTTTTCATTACAATTTTTGTGTAGTTTTAATAACTCTCGAGTGCTTATTTTATCTATCGCAGTAAACTACAGCGTATGAGCCGTGGCGAGTCAACGGTAGAGGGAAAAAATACAGCCAAGGAGCTATCACAATCGCGGAGTCACCTATGTTAATGTATGAACAGTGCTTACAGACGCTATCGAGGAATTCCTCAGTTAGCAAGTGTTTACAGATTGACAAAATTGAGGTTATAGTGTTCGCAACTCGACGTACATAACCTCGAATATTTTCTCGGTGCATATCGTGATAATTATAGTGATTACATATAATCAAGCGAGCAATGGAGAACAGAGATGATATGATTAGGTATTATATTTTTTGTGCATGCCACGATATTGTTTGATTGTCTAATTAATTTATTGATAACTCTTCAGGGTGAAAGAAGAGCCAAATATAAATTGGCCAGATATTGGTGATGATTATAATTTCAATTTGGTAGGCTCTTGTAAAGCCGAAAATTTTGAAACATGCACAGATTTTGAATCACCGGTGAGTTCGATCTTCTGTTTTTTTTCTATCAAAAACTATAACAAGATTTTTATTTTAGACAAATTTCGTGAATGGGATTATGGCATCGCAGGGAAACTTCGATGAAAAAATATTCACTGATTTTGAGTGCAAAGGTGTTAAACTTGAACTGAAGTCTCCATCGACAACCATGTACAAAACTGAGTATCAAAGTTGTCATTCTATTGTGAAAAAAGAAAACGAAAACCAAACAAATGACATAAATAGAAATGTATTCATTGATTTGGCAGTGAATAATCGCAATTCACTCCTTGAGTGTGACATTTGTCATAAATCATTTGGAAAAAAATCACATCTCAAAACTCACGTAAATACAGTACACAATCATTGTAAACCATTTCAGTGTGGGATTGGTGGCAAATCATTTTCACAGAAGAGTAGCGTCAATGTTCACATAAAATCAGTACATGATCGTACTAAACTTTACGATTGTAATATTTGCCACAAATCATTTGGAGAAAAAAGTAATCTAATTAAACACATAAATTTAGTACATGACCGTAGAAAACCTTTCGAGTGTGATATTTGTCATAAATTATTTGGAGAAAAAGGTGTTCTTAACCGTCACATCAATGCAGTACATAATCAGAGCAAACCATTCGAATGTGATATTTGTCACAAATTATTTGGAGAAAAAGGTAACCTCAAAACTCACATTGATGCAGTACATGAAAGTAGAAAACCTTTCGAGTGTAATATTTGTCACAAATTATTTGGACAAAAAGGTAATCTCAAAATTCACATTGATACAGTACATGAAAGTAGAAAACCTTTCGAGTGTGATATTTGTCATAAATCGTTTGGACAAAGAAAATATCTTCAAACTCACACAAGTACAGTACATGATCGTATCAAACCCTTCGAATGTGAAATTTGTCACAAATCATTTGGCTATAAGAGTGATCTCAAGAAACACATCAATACAGTACATTATCGGAGCAAACCCTTCGAATGTGAGATTTGTCACAAATCCTTTGGAGAAAAGAGTTACCTCAAAATACACATAAATGTAATACATGATAAGATTAAACCCTTCGAATGTGAGATTTGTCACAAATCATTTGGATACAAGAATGTACTCAAAAAACACCTAGATTTAGTACATAATCGGAGCAAACACTTCGAATGCGAGATTTGTCATAAATCATTTGGAGTCAAAAGTGACCTGAAATATCACATCAGTGCAGTACATAATGGCAAACCCGTCGAGTGTGACATTTGTCACAACTCATTTGGCCGCAAGGACCACCTCAAAAAACAGTTGAATACAGTACACGATCGTAGTAAACCATCTAATGTGAGAATTTTTCCGAGACATTCGAACCCAATGAAGACTTCACCCCTCACATGAGTACACTATTACGACGGTCCCCACGAAAAGTAACACGTTTATGTGTTAAATTAAATGGAGATGTGTTACTCTTCGTGGGGACCGTCGATTAATACTTTTGGAAAACCATTTACCAGGATAATCACGAATTTTGCGAAGAAGAATAAAATGTTTCAAACTGTTATTCAATTTGTCTTGACTTTCTTGACTTACATAAACTAAAATATGGTTATAATATTTCGTCTTCAATATGTTTTTCTGATTATCGCTAATTGAACTAATTTTTTAACGTCTCATTTATCAGTTGAACCACCTCCCTGCACCTACTCCCTATCTGTATGCTAGAAAGAAAATCCCATGGTCTTGTGTAGTAATAATTATTCCTTCACCGCTACTGATTTCGCACATTCGTGATAATTCAGCTGAACCGATGTAAAGATACTATTTTATTATCAATATCGTTTGACTATTCGATCAACTGCGTTCCGTAAGTATCACCCCCGCGCCACTTATATAAATTCCTCATATTATGTACACTCGCTGTTGTGTCGTGCACGGACGAACCAAACAAAGTAAAAACAATAAATTTAAAAATAAAACAATTTTTGATTTTTATGAAATGAGAATGTGGGAGACATCGAGTAAAAAGGCCCGTCAGTCGAGCTGTTCATCACACATTTTACCTCGTAAATATTATACGCAATATTTTCATAAAGTTCGAGGCGATGAAAGCAAACGATAAAATTAAAAAAAAGATAAAAATTCGCGATGTTATACGGTCGCGCGATCGAATTATTGCGCCGTCGATCGTCGGATTAATAATTCATCATACGCATTCGAATTTGTTTTGGCGTTCAACGCGTGTGTCCCTCTCGTATACACACAGCACGAAATCGAATCAATCAGCATTAATATAGCGCAGGCCTCGCATTTGGCATTTCGCTCAGAAGACAACACACGGGCGCGCTCGGGCCAGAGATACCGTATATACGTACGTATAGCCGTCGTAATATTACCATACGTGTTTCTGCGTATATAGCGCAGCAATGACTCTGCGGATCGGAGTGCTCGGTATCTTCGCCCTTTGCCAAATTGAAATCTATTCCCCGTCGCGTGTCTAAATATATAACAGCAGCGGCATCGCGTAATAATACATGCATAAATACGCGCGCGCCTCGCTGCAGCTTATATAGCAGCAGTATCGGGCGACGACTCTACGGCTGCTGCGGCCAGCTGCAGCGTCCTTATCGAGACGCGTTTCGGCAATTAGTGCGGCGCTTATATGCCATATACGCGGGCGGGCGCGATCGTCTCTCGAGTGATTCGATTTCGCCTCTCGCATATAATAGCTCTCTCTCTCTCTCTCCCTGCAGTGTATGTATATGAGCTCGGTTTGGCTGTATCTGCGCCTCCATAAATTCGCGCGTACGGCGGGTTTTAAGCGACGCGCGACGCGCTAGATTATGGGCTCGTTTGACGCGCAACTTGCTGAAGAATTTATGCTTGAGCCGATAGCGCCTCTCGGGATTCTGCTGCGCATGTATATCTATGCGCGATTGCTTCGCATACCAAATATGCAGGGGCCTCCGCCCGTGCAGAGCACACCACCATATATCTCACGCGTTTCTATCGTCTGTCTCAGATTTAAGAATGTCTGTGATGTATCGACGTATACTCGTATATCTTGCGTACGCCGATGTGAATTATCCACCAATTCATTAATTTAATATGCAGCAATTAATAGCCGTCGTATTTTCATTTATTACCTAATTCAATATCCCTATTTTAATTTCAGATACAAGGCCTGAAATTCATTTCTTTATTCGAGCACGCCGAGAGAAAATTACAAGGTAAGAGCCTGTGTGCATTTTTCAAATCTCGTCATTTCTTCGCAACGGCATGAAAAATAGTCATTTTTAATTTTCAATTGCCACGCACTAACCGGTCGTCGAGGCAAGTAGATCACGTAGTTGCATAGCGTGCAAAGAGCCGCGCGCGGCACAAGAGAAATCGCGTCGGGGGAAGCCGAGTGTAGCAGCATATAATATAAGAGAAAGAAGGGGTATTATATGTACGGTATATAACAAGGCGGATAGGTGCTACGTACTGTTTTGTGCGTGAGTGTATTTATGGCGAGTCGAAGTAGCTGCCGTTGCGTTTGAGAGAGAGAGTAAGCCGACGAAGCGGGGGCGTTGCAGGCGGCGTTCGCCAATCGGCTCAAGGGCCCGGAGAACGCTCGGCTCCACCCGCTATACAAGCCGATCTCTCTCTCCGTCTATGCATGAGTGTGTGTGCGCGTATTTATAAGTCAGGCCAGGCGGGAGGCCCGACGCTTAATTATGACGATATGGCACGAGAATCGGCCGTGGGACGCGAGTGTGCGTGACGATAATACGCGTGTGTATGTGTATGGTACGCCTGCCTACTCTCTCTCTCTCTTTCTCTCGTTGCCCCGCGCCCATATTGCACTACTATATTTACGCCGAGGAGGGAAATATGTTACACGACTACAGCAGAGCACACATTCTACGAACTGTTCTAAGCTGTGCCAGCGAGGCCTATGTAGTACGTATGCGATTTATACCGACACTGGGCGCCTTTGCCTACTACCGCAGCGAGTCTACCTTGCGATATGCTTTTTACATTTTGCGTTGCACGCCTTGGTGATCCCGAAGAAAACAGGAAACTCCTCTGAAAATTTTTCGCAACGCGCCGCGTACTCAAATTAACGCGCAATCCCTGCGCGAGATCTTATTATGATAATTTCATATGAGTATTTGCAACCATTATTTATACCGGCGAGAATTTAACTTTCGTTTGTGCTACATTCGTGTGGCGAACGTTGGAAAATCGATCGTTAGGGGATCGTTTATGCTGAATTCAATTTGCTCGATCGATCGATTTTAACTGCTTAATATACCTAATTAATTCAAATCGACATTATTTTAAATTGATTTTCATTGAGTAAAAAAGTTCTATCTCTTCTTTGTATCTGTTTATGCCTGGTTTTTATTTGTCTACATTGATTGAACAATAAATTATTTTTAAAAAAAAATTATTCCAAATTATACGAGTAGAAACAAAAGAGATCTGAATCTTAAACGATTTCTCAGCAAGAGTTTATTATAAAAATTTACCTCGTCACAGATACGAAACTTATGGATCCATTGACATTACAGAATCTGAAAGGGACAATATATTGAAAAGTCTTTTCACAGTATGTGTACTCCGAGTGAGTTTCTATAAAAGAAAAGAAGATACAATTTTACGATTGGGGATTCATGAAATGAAAATTATCCGATTAATATGCCGGACATTTTCACATGGAAATAATAATAGTTGCGCCGAGCCGCGCAGAGATCAGTTGCATCGAAGGTTCACATATTGAGTATGCAAAGCTTGATGAATCGATGCCGTGTCTCGGGACAGCAAAGACACTCGCACGCGCGCACACCCACCTACAAAAGCGCACTCGTAGCTATAATACGCCTGCGAAGATGTAAAAGTCACCCCGCATTATATATAATGGGGTGGATTAGCGTCCCGTTAAAAATAAAGCCACTGCCCGATCGACAATAAATTGCCGCATATGTAAATGAATGTTGTTGAGCTTATCCTCATCCTTTCGCACGCGCGCGCGAGCTCATATCATTGACGCGCCGATGGCGTAATTGACGTTTCGATTTGATCGATCGATAATCGTCGTATCAGGCTGGCCGAGTAGTGTACTGTCGTACGTAGCTTCAGGTGGATGATAAAATATTCATTGCGATCGCTCGTAAATTGTCTGCATAACATTATTGTTCAAAAATCAATCTGGTATCAAAACGTCTGAACTATTAAGACGATAGTGCAATTATATAACATTTTATTTTAAAATTACCTTTTATCTAGAAAAATTGAAAATAATTGAAAAAAATTGTTAGTGCGTCGCAAATTTTATCTAACGTATATAGAGTGTAAAATGGTAGAAATGTTCGTCATTGAATATGATCCAATAACTAATATTTCAATTGAAATTACCATTATTTGGCTTTTTTTTGGTGATTTTTCCGTTACGATTACGTCAGAAACAATGAGCACATTATAAATTACCTGAACATGACAGTTCGAACACTCTGAAAAAGATAAAATCACATTGAAAGTTCGCCGCTAGATGGCGAGCACATAATATGTGCAAACCCGCATGTGGCAAAGTAAAAATAATTTTATATAAGTCAAAACTTAATGAACTGAATTGTCTTCACTGTTTCGTGTAGTAGACACACGACTCGAAGCTTAAGTGGAAGCTGTCGTTTGGCTCGGGTAAAGTAGCCATCCCGTCTTATATACCTATACATATGATTTTGGTACGCACACACTTGCAACGTGGGCGCGCAAAGTCATCGGGATTTAAGCAGCTCTCGAGGGTGCCGCGCACAAACATCACAGTGGCTCGCGACTGCCGGCATACATCGCACGTGGCGCCGATCACTGTGGGATCATTCAAGACGTGTGTGTATTCGTATAAAATATCAGGGCAGCTGAGGGGATGCGAATTGTATGTGCTTTATTCTGTAACGCGATACACGCAAATTTTCACGCGTCGTGGTGTTGACTGTATTGGCTGCATTCGGTGAAGTTATGTACGCCGATTGCCTCTTGTGTAGTCTGAGAACTCGACGCGTTAATTATGCCCGCAAGACATTATGTCACGATAATGAGCCACAATTGATTCAAGTATATGTTATATACTTGTTATTAATCAATTTTAAGTATACTCAAACTTTCAAGTAACGAGATCAACAGGTTCAAAAAAGACGTATAACTTTATAAGCTCGCTCGACTGCTCTTAATCCAGCGCCGCACAAACGAACGAAGTACAGTTCCTTCGAACGAGCATATCGTCCACATTATACGGCCGCGCACTCGATTCCGAATCGCGCATATCGCCCCGGAAAGTGCGAAAACAGTATTATGTATACAGTGCGGCGCTCGCAGCACACAGAATCGAAAAGACAAGTAGCATATTGTTATATGTACGCGTGTTCGTTTGCGCGTGCATAAGCCGAAGAGAAGCCGAAGCGACCGACGACCCCCCTATGGGAATATTTCACGCGGTGGCGAGCAGCGACGGCACCACCAAAGATGGCGATGATCTTCTCTCTCTCTCTGTCTGTGCGATACTGTACTATACGCGACACGTATCTCGCATATAGGTATACATTTCATCCATATAGAGCTGATTCCGAATATGTTATATCTGTCTCGCGCGCGCTAACATCCCCCGGACACACAGTGTGTATGTATAATATTGTGTACGATGAGTTTAGCTCGTGAGCCTGCGTCGAGTTTAGGGGCTGTTTAAGCTCTATAAGGGATTTAGGGCTCTCGACTGTACTCCCTTGCGCGATGACTCGGACTGCGGCGCGCCGCGCGTGATTTCCTTTAAATCGCCAATGACTACGACGACAACTTGGCTTCTATATGATAAAGCTCCGAGATTTATATGAAATTATCATTAAGGCTCGAGCCGTGACTCCTTGCAATCCTATAATATGTGAGTATTGAATCGTGATTTACGCATTCGGTATACAGTACAAATTTCACACGTATATATAATGTAGCAGCTGCTGCGATCGAGCGAAGGTGGTGCAACGCAACACAGCGCCTAAAAGTGTGAGCTGCTCCGATACAGGCAGCAGTTCGCGATCGTGGCGCGTTTATTTATTATTATATACTTATATATAGTATAGGTGCTGCAGTCAGAGAGCAATGCAAGTCGCGCCGTAAGTCCGAGCAACACCTCTCGCTCGCGGATACACGCGCCTGTTCGACCGCTACGCCCCAGCACAGCACACTATATATATATATTAATTAAAGGTCGCTCTCTGCACTCTCTCTCGATTCGAACTCGTGTATATATAAAATACGAGTCGATACAGCCCGAGAGAGATCGCGAAATTAAAAACACAGTTCATGGGCGTGTTTCGGTCTCGCGCGATCTCTCTCGAAGCTACTACCCCCTTGTACATATATAGCTCGTAACAGCGAGTGATGAATGATCAATGCCAATACACGTGTATAGAGCGCGCGAAACAGTTCCAGGGCTCTGCGTGCACACCTCGCGCATGTATATATACATCGTTTGTAATGCGTGCGAGGCACTGCCTCATTAGCTCAGGCACAATGTCCGAGTGAGTATATATAATGCAGCGCCGAACCTTTTTTCACGCGAGAGATGCACTCGTCGACGGCTTTATAATTTTTTTTTTTTCTTCTCGGCTCGGCAAATCCGCTATTATATTAGCGGTTGTATTATATTTAGTGGGATTCGCTGCGCGCGAGTATATCATATGCTATTATTATAAACCACGGCGCTTAGAAACTCGCAGCCTTTCTAGCCGGAGTGTTATTATCATGGAGAAGAAGAAAATATAAGCGTGCGCGGCTTATAGCCAGGATAATTGTTGCATTGACCTGAAAAGTCAGCAGTCTTGTTTATATACTTGGAAAAATAAATGCAAGGATAAAGTCTCTCTTTCTAAGTCTTCGGCGATCTTTTACGAGAGGCACGAGAAAACCTATATTTTTGCAATAGGCAAACTCGATACCCGCACCGAGAGATCGAACTGTATAGAACCCTCTGTAATTCGACTGCGTCGTAGGTTGCGACTCGATCATCGACACGTGGAATCGAGATGAAAGTCAGCAGTGCACTGCTGCTGCTGCTGTTGCTGCATCGGAGCTACTCGATCTGCATCGACGAACTCGCGAGCGTCAAGCTTTCTACCTATGCCTCTATCGAGATTCACGGCAGACTCGTCCTGCGCGCAAAGTGCTAACTTTCGCCCGCAACAGCAGCAGCAGCCAAGAGTCGTCGCGCGCGTATGAAAATCGGAGACTCGAATCTCCGCGCATACGACGAGTAATTTTTATTAAAACTTACATACCGAGTCGAGCTCGCACGCAATAAACACTTGTGCCTCTCGAGGATGTGTACGGAAAGTAGACTCAAATATGCCAATACCGCCACTATACACACGCGCGCATATAAAGCATCGAGCAGTGCAGCGGCTAATCACAGAGGTGCCGCTGTGCATATAAATTCCGGCGCGTGTGTCATTCGCGCGACCGACCAACGGCGTCTCTCTCTCTCTCTTACTTTTATAATAATATCCTACGTTGTACACTCCTGCACACACTTATGTAGCCAGGCGCAAGCTGTTATTTAGATGCATAGCGAGCCTCGAGGCGCTATATACACATGGAAGGCGCGAGGCTGGCTGACTGTGGCTGCAACCGAGCAATCGAACGCGTTGCGCCCAAAGCGCTATACACTCGATGTGTATATATGTGCATATATATGTACGCGCGTGCGTCCTCTCACTTTTTCAACCGTTTATTGCATATATAGCATACATATAACTCTTTGCCAACGGACACTTCTTTTTCCTATATACTCCTTCCTCTTTTTTTCTTTTTCTTTGTTTTAAATACATTAACGCGAGGATTCCTCCGAAGCGTGACCGATATTTTCTCCGTCACTTCGACGCGCGTCGTCGTACCCGCAATTATATTATCGCGCGTTGCATAAAATATATATTCCCTCCAAGGCGGACTACTGCTCCTTTCCAAGCCTGTGCAGAGCCCGTCGCAGAGAATGTGTTACGCAGACGCACACACGTGTGTATGTGTCTGCCTCGATTGGGACAGATGGAATATACGTACGCGTTGGGCAATATTCGTCGATTCTCTCCACTTCTACCGAGACCTGCCTTGGACGCGAATCCGCGCGACCCATCGTCAGCCAACGAGTATAGTCTCGCGGCCTTAACGCTTCGACAGTTCCGCTGCGACTGCGACTCGATCGCGACACACACGACGATTATAATTGCGATGCATAAGCGAGGCGAGCAGTGAACCCGCACAGTGATTGTTACGATTTATAGTTTATTTTATCGTCGCTCGTGTTGCGATCGAGTATCGAAGCTGACCTTGCTAAATTTTTATTTAGTAAACGTCAAATATGCTTCGTCTAACGACTTTGTTCGTCGTGTTCGCAACGAGTCAATTTGCAGCGGGTGTTAATTTACGATATAAGGTAAGTAATGACACACTCGCATAAAATCTCGTTTGATTGTTACATTTTGTAGGATTCTAAATTCAACTTGAAAGGATTGGTTGCCCCCGTGTTTACGCCATTTCTCGACGATGAGTACGTACAATACTTACTGTGATTATATTTTTTCAATGTCCATTCGAGCCTTCGATTCGTTTACAGAAACAGAAGCCTCAATCTCAAAATCATACCCGATTACGCCGAGTTTCTTGCATCCAAAAACATAAGTGCCGTCCTAGGTACGTAATCTAGTTGGAAATTCAATTATGAATTTGTAACCAAGTGACAATTTTATTCTTCTCTTTTGTTTTTCAGTGGCTGGATCGACCGGAGAAGGAACGCTACTGACCGTCGAGGAGAGAAAAAAATTAGCCGAAGCGTGGTCGAGAGCCGGCCAAAAGAATAAATTAAGATTGATGATACACGTCGGCGGGGTTGCACCGATCGACGTGCAGAATCTCGTGAGTGGATAATTTCAATTATTATACAATTTAATCGAGCCACAATCATGAATCGATAACAAATCAATTATGTGAATAGTTTCATGATTCTTTTAGGCAGCCCACGCGGAAAGTATCGGAGCTGACTCGATTCTCTGTTTACCGGATTTATATTTGAAGCCTAAAAGCACCGAAGATCTGATCGAATACTTGGACGGTGTCTCGAAAGCTGCACCTCGGACGCCGTTAATTTACTATCAATCTTCAAAAGTACCAAACAATGGTTAAAAAAAAATACGCGAATAAGTTTAATATAAAAACTCTCGATGTAACTACATTAAATTTCGATTTCAGTGAGACCTTACGATCTTCTGACGCTCGGAGGAAAAAGAATCTCTACGCTGGCAGGTATAAAAATCGACAGCAGCGACATCAAAGACGGACTCGAGGCTCTTCGAGCTAACGAAAACACCGGAAAAAATTACACCATAATTTACGGCAGTAAAATGGTATTATTATTTCTAATCGTCCAATAAGTACCAAAAATGTTAACGCTTATCGAACCGCACGAATTCGCAGCCCATTCTGCCAGCTTGTGGCCTCGGCGTCGAGACCTTCATGACGGCCAGCTTGAACTTCGTTCCGGAGGCGGCTTTCGAGATCATCGAGTTCTGCGGGGGCCAGAGCGATCTCGGGGCTGGCCGGGCGGCTCAGAAGCGTTTGAGCCAGATAGAGCGAGACGTTTTGCAATACGGTAATCAGAGAGCGAGATAGAATTCTGGTATGGAAATGCTCAACATTTTACGACTAGTTTTTTGAGAAACCATTGTATAAGAAACACCTATAAGTATAAGACACCCCGATTTATCCCAGGCGTTGACACGGGATGTATGGGAGCCGCGAAGTTAATTAATTTTCGTAAATGAATGAAATATTTTTACGAGTATCTGTTACGAGTGCTAGAAAACCATTTACAAGAGCGTAAAAAAAATGTTTAATTCAACTTTTAAGAATCATTTGTACTTTAACACTTGCAGATTTACAAAAATAAAGGTACTCGCCATCTGGTGGTGAAGACTTAAAGTGTGGTATTGTCTTGTGCGGTTGAAAACTGGTCTAGATCTTTTGAACTTGGTCATTTTCATTTCATTTGAAATGCGCTTGATATTTTCAATTCAATTATAAGGATAAAATCGCCAAAACAAGCCAATTCATGGCAATGTATTTTAAAACATTTTGAACGATATTTTTTCTGTCATCCAGCCATTAATATTGTTGAGCATTTCTACCAGGGTCATAATTTCAAATTTCTATATCCTCTATATATTCACGCTACTGTATCGCGCTAAACACTTTGCAATTGCAGGCGGCTACGTGGAGGCAATGAAAACAGCCACGAGCTTGGCGAGTGGCCTGTACATGGGACCACCTCGAGCACCCTTCAGAAGCTTGTCGTTGACGGCCGCCGAGAAGATGTCGAAGGATCTGTCGAGACACGGACTGAGCACCGAGCCGAGCACGCTGCAGAATTACAAGAACTTGTAGATAACAATAAAAAAGACGAGTGTAAAAAAAAAAACGAGTCGGTGGGCTATAGTTTTCAATCGAGCGACTTCCTGCGAGAGATCGCCTCTTTTATATATCAATATAATAATATAGCGACGAGCAAAAAAAAAGTGTCACACTGACACGCGGCCCGAACGACGACGGCTAACGAGAACTCGAGCTCGAGAGCTGCGCAAAAAAAAAAATCAGGAGCCGTTGGCCGCGTCAAACGCGTCAAAGTCATAATAATATCTCTCGTCGTCGTCGGGCGTACATATTATATAAGAGACGCATCGCTCCACAATATCGGACGGAGCGAGGATGAGCGATCGTCGTTGGCAGCAGCAAGACTCACCCCTGTTATACGCACACACACACACACACACACGAGCTCGGAGTCAGGAAAGGCACGTCGCGTAGCACCCCCTCGTCTCGCTGATGGACTATACGTATACGTATAGTTAGTTATACACGGTTAGGTCGGTCGCTGCCCCCCACTTCCTCCCCTTCCCGTCAAGTGGTCGGGATTAGATATTAAATAACCAAAGCCTGTATCTACCCTTGCGCGTATTATACATAGATACGTGTGAACGAATCAAACAAATCGTTGCGCGCCGCCTCACACTTGCTGCTGCTGTATACCTTATGCATGTATCTTGCTTAACTTGCGGGAGCCGTGTAGATGTGTGTAACTGTATATCGAGCACACACACACACGTACGTATTATAAAAGGGAAGCCGCCGAGATTACATTGCAGAGTGGATCGCCACGCGTGAGACAGACAGAGATTATATTCTTCGTTTCTTCGCTGTGTATGTGCACTGCACCTCATTTGTATCGAGCGGATTAAATTGACCAGGATCGCGCGGGGCTCTTTAGCTCCGATAATTTATTAACGGATTATATACATTTCGTCAGAGATTTCGTGAGACTCGACGAGTGATTGTATTTTTATATATTATATTATATTATGGCTTGTATCGATCGCGCTTATATAAAAATGACCCCGCAAGTATGTAATGAAAAAAAAAAGGAATGAAAAATTTGAATCTGCGAACTCGCGAATCTATAAGAGTGCCCCGTGCAGTGCATCGTCGATAATCTTAATTGAAAAAGCTCTCGGCGCATTTTGCAGCGTCCAGTTCGGAAAATCATTAAGATCGATACGATTGATTCGTCTCTCACCTTTCTCACTCTCTCTCGTTCGACGCAGTAGAGGTTCGCGCGCGTGCCGAACACCAACAAAAAAAAATGATAATCGTACGCGCGAGCATAACGAGTTACAATACGTGGAATATTGTGTAACGATGGAAAAAAAAATTCAATAGCCCAAGTGAGCGAGAGAGAGAGAGAGAGAGAGCCTCCGAGATCACAGTAATTATCGTCCTTGCCAAAGCACAAGGATAATAACAGAAATCGAACGAGTCCGCGATAGGAATCTCACATGCGCACTACCTGACTGCATATATACATGATAAACTTGTAATTTCTCCGAGGCGGCACACGCACTCACTCTATAAGCTCCGCAGATCTTCCCTTACTATATACCTCGTGTGGCGCGTTTAGACCGCTCACTCGACAACGAACTGCCAATCTTACGTTCGTCTTCTTTCATTTTTTTTTATTTTATTTATTTCTTCGCTCGAGCGAGCGCCAAATTAGATCTGTCGCTTCTTATTCTTCGTTTTTTTTTTCTTGCAGTATGTGTGTACACACGCACAATCTGATTAACGATCGGCACGCGTGTCGAGCCATTGCATCTGTTTCCGGTTCCTGCGCGGTAATTGTCGCGCTGCTGCTAGCTGCCTACCTCTCTCTCTCTCTCTCTCTCTCTCTTATTTGCGGATCCTCTGCGGTGCATACGAAAGCAGACTACGCGATGATGATTTTCGACGCGTAAATGTATAATAATGCAGTTGTTACGCGCTCGGAGCCGATTGGCTTTTACGCGCAGCAGTAGTGCGCGCCTTATGCGAATTATGCGCTGCGCTTGTTTACACCGAACCCGAAGCACGTGTAATTAACTTATTTAGGCGTGTACCTCGCTGCTGTACGCGAATGTGCGCGAGCCAAGCGCGGACTTTATAATGTTTGCATAATGAATGTGTATATTTGCAGCCGCCGCTGCTGCACTATATACAGCTCGTTTCTGCCGAGAGCAGATCGTCGGGCGGTTACACACTTTATAACCGATCGCAACAATTGCCGAATCATCCCGATTGCGACGAACTAACTCAAATTTCGAATCGCGAATAGCGAATAGAGCGGTTTGACCCTGATTTGTGCATCGATGCTAACCGAAATTTTTTTCGAAAAATGGGCTGTGCGTCGAGAGAAGAGAACACATTTCACAACGATCATCGACGCGATGCGCGCACACAACGGCAACAGCACAACACAGCACACATACTTGAAACATTATCGTTAAATCACAAGCGCGCGCTTGGTCATACGCGAAGGGGCCGCGCGCGCTTTATTACCATCGCGTATCGCTCGTAATTACCGGTTATTTTATATATAAAATTTTAGATCTTTATGCGAAGCACTACACAGCACACATATGAACATTATGTTTAACGAATGTTAAATTATATATTATTATAATATGTAATTTTTCGGACATTACAGTCTCGATGTGTGTGTGTGTGTGTGTGAGAGTAGAGAGTTATCGAGCGACGAGCACTTTACGAGGCGAAAATAATTGTTATTTCGAAAAATAATGACTATCTATATACAACTAATGTTAGAAAAAATAAATTTTTCCGCGAGCCCCCAGAGAGCTTAAGAAAAATGATTTCCTCAAAACACACGGTTATTCCACGCCATCAAAACAAATCGTAGCTCGTTACCAGAAGCGCGTAATAACTTAATATCGAGCGCTTAAAAAAAATATTCACGCCTTAGCGAATCCTTCCACAAAGTACACACATTGTTTGGAAGTTCGCTTGCTTTTATTTTTGTATAAAACGAGCTCGACTCCACCCGATCGTTTGCGCGAGAATGTCGGAAAAATGTAAATGTTCCCCCGGCCGCAGAAGGCGCTAAACAGTGACTTGTGCGCATCGCAAACTCATAAAACAATTTGCATACGCATACCTGCTGTATGTATCTCATCATCCTCGCTCGCGATGTGTATTATAATACAACAAGAACCAACAAATCATTTGCCGGCACGTAATCACTATTGTGCGTGTGTCTGTTCTGTGGGTATATAACCTTGACAACGACTCATTAGCCGACGAGACTATAATGAATTAACGTTCCGCGCGTGCATTATAATATGCGTAAGACGTTGTTGTACGCAGGCGAAATATATTTACGAGGCTGCAGCAGCAGCAGTATAAGCGAGCATCACCTGGTCATGCTCTTATGGTCGTGCATATGAATCCTAATTTGTCGAAAAAAAAACCGTTGCCATACTCACTCTCTCTCTCTCTGTCTTCGTCGTCAATTACGAGGCACACGCGACGCGACGAACAGCAGCACCAGCAGCAGCAAAAGAGGAGGACAAGGAAAGAGAGAGAGAGAGAGACGAGCCCGGAATGCATATGCGCGCGCTCGTTCACGCGAGAATCAGCACTGATAATGATCGACATATACCACCGCCGTATACTATATATATAATACACACATCCATCGCTCGCTGCAGCGGCGATAAAGCGCGAGCAGCGCGAGGGCAGTGCAGCACCAGCAGCAGCAAAATAAAAAAAAAAATTAAAGGGCGACGTTTGGATAAATTCACGACCGTTATTACACCGTTTATTGTTTATCGCGACGGGCGTGGAAGCTTTACCTGTTCTTTTTTTTTTTTATCTCTCGACGAGCATCAAAAATGTGTGTGCTGCTGCTGCTGCTGCTGCTGCTTTATGCATGAGCTAATGACGATCCGCGCGCTGTGCCACTGCTGCATCGGGTGCGCACATATAGACTCAACTTTTTCGGCTCTCCGTGTTCGAAACACGCGAAATGCATTCGCATGTATGTACAGGAAGTGCGGCAGTGTATATATACATACATACATACCATACATGATGGGTAGCCCCGGAGTTTAATTTTTCGGCTCAGCCTGATATTTATGGCGTGTTTACTATTGACAGTGAGCCTTATCGGCGGCTTTTATCGCTTTTTGCGCGCTGCTCGGCCTGATACTTTTGCTGCTGCTGTGGCACATGCATATATAAATATTATATGCATTTTCATGCTTTTTTAGCCGTATCTTGATCGCCGCTGTGTGTATTATATATATATTCAGCCGCGACGATGCGCGCACCACCGCACTCACTTCGGGAATAGAGTAATTTTTCGTTGACGAGCCGACCGCCGTGCAGATCGCGCATGTATATAAACTTGCACTTCTCATTTTTTGAATTAATTAATGTACTACTAACATTTTTTAAGGTACCATACTTTGATTTATACAATTATTTTAACTTTACCACTTGCAGATTTACATAGTCTGTAGACTAGAGTCTGTAGACTGTCAAAGTGTAAACACGCGTGTGTACTGCTTTCTCTCGACAAGATGTCTTGGGCGAGCAAAGATTCTCGCGGGATTCCACCGGACTACAAAAAGCAAATCTGTCATAAAAATGTGGATGTGAGAAGTGTGGTTTGTTTGTTATGTGATGATGTGTATTGCAAATCAGACTTTGCGAGATTTGTGGAAAAAGGCAAATGCTTTTTCGTTACTAGACATATTGTCATATGTCCGAAACACAAAGACATAACGTACCCTGTGTTGACATGTGATCAAAACAATACTGAAGAGCTTGGCCTAACTTTGAAATTAACGTTGTTACATACATATAGTGAGAGCAGCAAACTAATTTCAAATGATATGGAGAAAGAAAACGAAAGTGAAGTTCTTTCTCAGTACGATGATGATAGAAACTCGGTCATAAGTGAAAATAGCAAAAAAAGGCGAGTGGATTATTATGATAACCCTAATGAGTGCTCAAATTGTTCATATTACCTGAATGAACTAGAGAACAAACAAGAACTCAACCAAGAACTAAAAGAGCAAAACAAAGAATTAAGAGAACACAATAGTTTTTTACGTTCTGTTGCCACTTCAAATGCTATAAATAAAAAACAAAATGAGCGAAGTTATGCTAATGTACTTACAAATTGTCCACCTAAACCGAGTTTCGTGCAGTTGATTGTTAAACCTAACACTAATTTTAAAGGAGATGCGTTGCAACTTATACAGAAACAAGTGTCGGTTAAAACCAAAGCTAAAGTATTAAATATAAAAAAAACGGATAATGGAAACATTTTTCTAAAATGCAGTAGTGAAGTAGATTCACAAGCTATTCTCCGAGTTCTGAATAACGAAAATAGTACTGATATTACAGCCAAAATCTGTGAAAAAAATAATCCTATAATAAAAATTACTAATATTGTCTCTATGGAAGATCCGAGGCAAGTGACCAAAGACATCATAGATAGAAACCAACTAACACCAGATAGTCTGAATATAGTACACACTTTTAAGCAAAGAAACAACAAAATCGCAGCTCTAGCACAGGTTACTGGTGAAACATATGCTAAAATCATGAACTCGGGATACATTTTTGTAGGATATCAGAATTGTAAAGTGTATGATTATTTTAACATAAGTACATGCAAAAACTGTTGCGGATACAATCATAGCGACAGAAAATGTCGCGAGATATTCAAAAGGCCGATTGCGTGCTATAAATGTGCTGGGAACCACGAAGCCAAAGATTGTCAGTCAAGTACAAAATCATGTATAAATTGTAAAAGCGCAAACAAATACTTAACTAAGAAAAGATCAGAAGACCATGAAGCAACAGATTTTGGGAAATGTGAGACATACAAAGCGAAATGGGATCAATACGTGAACAACACAAATTATCCTTGGACACCGCAACCGATAACTCTTAAGAGTACCAATACTCTTGTACAATAAAAGCACCATGGAGCTGATACACGAAGACAATGATGAAGATTTTAATTTGCACCCCAATGAGGAAGTTGTTTACAATGAGGTTGATGGAGTTAACAATGATTGGAACATTTCAAATTCTGAGGTCTTAATATGTCATGTGAATATCAGAAGCATAACAAAAAATATAAACGAACTTGATGTTATGATTTCGACTTATAGTCGAAAACCCGATGTAATTATATGCACTGAAGCTTGGTTGAAGGATTGTATGATGTTCATTGAGTTGAATGGATATAAGCGTGAAGACAATCGTAGTAGGGTAAATAGGTCTGATGGTGTTGTAATTTATGTAAAGGATAATCTAAATTATGAGTTCTCACTCGAACAGTACGGCTTGTTGAAGGTGATTAGTGCAGTAATACGTATAGACAATGACCGTTCTTGCAAGGTTTCGGGTCTGTACAGGTGCCATGATTACGATGTTGAAGAGTTTACCCGGGATTTGAGCTGCTATCTGGATGGAAATGATGGAGTTGATAATCATATCATCGCAGGCGATGTTAACATTGACCTAATAGCATTTGACAGCAAAGCGCAGGAGTATTTTGATGTATTGTCTAGGAAAGGTTACCAATCCAAGATTAATACTATTACGCATCCTGTCGATGGTCGAACTGGTGGTACATGTATCGATCATATCTTTGTTAAGGGTACAGTTGGATCTTATGCGGCTAAGTGTCTGAGTATGATAACAGATCATTATCCCACCCTGCTTGCAATTGATCGTGGAACTGACAATAGAACAGATGAAAGGCTGCACAAGCTCTGTGTAAAGAAATTTATACAAGGTTGCAATGTGGAGCCATGGCATGAAGTGATAAATACAACTAACCATGAAGAAGCTTTAGACCTTCTAATATCAAAAATCAAAAGGATTCATGAGCAGTCCTTGTTGCCAGTTAATTCTAGAAATAAACATAGAAAAAATTGGATTACTGAAGCCTTGGTTACCTCAGTGAAAAAGAAAGCAAGACTTTACAAGGAATGGAGAAAAGATAGATATAATATTAACAAGAAAATTCAGTACTATAATTACAGCAAGGTGCTTAGAACACTGCTGCGCAGTGCTAAAGATAGATATGAGAAAAGTCAACTACAGAAGGCTGACCCGAAGAAACTATGGCAATTTGTACATAATAAACTAGAGATGAAATCTAAAAATAAAAAAATTGGTGAGATATTTACAGAAGCCGGTACTACAAATGATGATTTGACCAAGGCAAATCTCTTTAATGAATACTTTAGTAATGTGTGCAAGGATATTGGAAAAAATATTATCCCCCCTGTTCGTTTGCACGATGTTGACGACGTTAAATTGAACGATAAATCGATATTCATGTATCCAACACATGAACTTGAGGTATTAAGTATTATACAACATCTAAAAAACAAGTCCGGTGGGTGTGACGGAATACACGCATCGGTATTAAAACTTGCAGCTCGCTTCATAGTACCCGCCTTAACTAACATAATAAACGAGGTAATTAAAACTGGAACAGTTCCCAAACAATTCAAATCGGCGGAAATATGCCCGATACATAAAAAAGGATCGAAATCAGACATAAGCAATTATCGTCCGATAGCTCTCATATCGAATCTATCTAAAGTTTTTGAACGTGTGATTTATAGAAGAATAAAGAAATTTGTAATAAAGTACAAAATCATTCAACCGAATCAGTTTGGCTTCACAGAAGGAAAAAGTACAGACGATGCGAT
>CACVKI010145129.1:3436-22674 GCA_902732785.1 Trichogramma evanescens | reverse complement strand
AACCCCCCGAGGAACCATCGTCGTACAGGCCGCTCTGTATGCTTGACAAAGCGGGCAAGATTCTCGAAAGAATCATCTGTGTCCGCCTCGAAGCCTTTTACTGAGAGACCCCCAAGATCACCAGTACGGCTTTCGGAAGGGGCGATCGACGATCAACGCCATTGAGAACGTCATCGCCACCGACCGAGAGGCCATCGCGGGCAAGAGATGGAACCGCGGCACCAAGAAGTACTGCGCCGTAGTCACCCTCGACGTGAAGAATGCGTTTAATTCGGCTCGGTGGAACAACATCAACGCCACGCTACGCCGAATGCGCACGCCTGAGTACCTGCTGAGAATAGTTGCGAGCTATCTCTCAGCGAGGGTGCTCGACTACGATACGGACGACAGACCAGAGTCCTACAGAGTCACAGCAGACGTACCGCAAGGATCTATCTTAGGGCCCATCCTGTGGAACGTCATGTAAGACGCCGTTCTGCGCCTCAACTTCGGAGGCAGCGTAAAAATCGTTGGCTTCGCTGACGACATCGCCTTGGGGGCCGTGGTCAAGCACCTGTGGCAGATCGAATACGATCTGAGCTCTGCCATCGCACAGGTGCGAGGCGCGCTTCAAGAGCTCAGCCTTGAAACGGCTGACCATAAGACCGACGCCCTTCTCATCACTAGCAGGAAGAAAACGGAGACCATCACCATCACAGTAGGCGACTGCAGCATAAGCTCGTCCCCCTGCATCCGCTACATGGGCCTACAAATTGACGCCAGGCTGAGGTTCGACCAACATCTCCGAATCGTCAGCGAAAAGGCAGCAAGAGTGGCTCGAGCCCTCGCGAAGATCATGCCCAACATCGGTGGGCCCAGAAGCAGCAGACGAGAGCTCTATGCCCACGTCATCGATTCGATCCTCCTGTATGGAGCGCCTATCTGGAGATCCGCGACCGAGACGCAGGCCTATATCCGTCAAGCAGAGGCTGTACATCGACGAGCCGGCCTGCGCGTGATCAGCGGTCGACCACACGTTTCATACGACGCGATGTACGTGATAGCCGGCGCACCTCCGCTGGCCCTACTAGCAGATGAGCGAGCGCGCATATACCAGCGCCGCCCCGAGAATATCAAGGAGGAAGAGAGAAGAGAGACGCTGAGCAAGTGGCACGACCGGTGGGACCGGGCCTCAAAGGGCCGATGGACACACCGCCTAATACCGAACATCACGGAATGGGTAGAGAGGGGACATGGAGAAGTGAACTACTATCTCACACAACTCCTATCCGGGCATGGCTACTTCAAAAGCCATAGCCAGCGCTATGACAAAACCCTTAGCGCACTCTGCCCGGCCTGCCCAATCACAGTAGAAGACGCGGAGCATGTGTTCTTTCGCTGCCCGCGATTCCACGAAGAGAGGGAGAGACTTCAACAAGTCCTCCAAGAAGTAATCGAGCCTGAAAACATCGTCGAGCGAGCCGAACTGGCTCGCGGTTACTTCCTTTGCCCACTCAGTAGTGATAAGACTGAGAGATGAAGGAATGGACAGAAGAGAATGACCGGACGATGCCGCTAGAAGAAGACGCCACCTCATCCAAGCCCCTATGAAGCGCATAATGCCAAACCCTCCACCCCCGTGAAGTAATGCTTAACAGCGTTTTCCGCGGGGATGGAACAAAGGGAAATCGAAGTGGATGTAGCTACATAATCTATGTACAAAACAAAAATGTTACATTTGCTATCTAATGTAAACTTCTCCTTTTTTTACTAAATAAAACACATTAATATACATAAAAAAAAAAAAAACCACACATACATACAGACATTTGTTCAGAATTCGATGACGATTACAAATATGTAAACGAAATTATCCTAGGACTTCTAAATCAAAACTTGGTTTTGACGCCTATCACAAAGTTTCCTCTATGAGGAAGCAAATGTATAAAAAAATCTGAAAAAACTATTACGTATTCTTCAAAGGATTCTAACCACTCTTTATTCAATACAATTTTTTCATAAAGTTGATGGTTGTTGTATAAAAAATTCATACATTTTTGTTCCGCAGCCCGGTCTAAGTTCATAATGTTGGAAATATAAGGGCTAGATAAAAATTGCAATGACAAGTTTCTTAAAGGCTCTCTATACACACTCAGTCGATAACAAATACGTAATTATTTTGTACCCATTTTTTTCAATTCTCCAGGCAACCATTAAACTTGAAATCTCGTGGGAGTACAATTATCAAACTTATAAAAATGTGCCTATGTCGTTACTTTTCAATTAAGGGCCAGGCATACCCACTCAGTCGGTATTCAGTACCGAATTATTTTGTCCTCATTTTTCTCAATGAATAATCAATCAATTATTTTGAAACTTTGTAATTTATACGTTCAGAAGATTTATACGATTATGCCTGTTCTCTTGTTTTTATGTACTTTTCCAGATTTCCGAGTAAACTAAATTTATTGTTGTATTCTGATTTTTATAACCTCTATAAACAAAATATACCAAAAAAGTTAATTTACGTAAGCTTATGAGATAGTCCCGTGAAAGTGAGACTACAGGCATAATTGTATCAACCTCCTAAACCTAAGTACAAAATTTCAAGATAATTGATTCATTAGTTATTGACAAAAATGAGGACAAAATAATTTAATATTAAATACCGACTGAGTGTGCGTACTCCCGTGCCTTAAATGACCGGTACTTTCAAACAAACTTGCTTTTCAATTATCCCCATTTTATAACCTAAAAAGAAACATATTCTCAAACAATTAGTTAAAATGATTTCATTAAACACTTTATTGGAATCTAACGACTTAAGCACATTTTTATAAGCTTTATATTCACTCCCACAAAATTCAAAGTTTAATGGTTGTCCTAGTGAATAAAAAAAATTAGTACAATATAATATCGGTATGCGTCGGTATTTGTCCGTCTGTATAGAGCGGCCTTCAAGACTTATATCGAAATTGCACCACTTTTGGTATTATTGCAGCCCTCCAAAAGCAGGAAAAGGTAGAAAATAAACTTTTTTTAGTTCAATAACAAACATAAGCAGTAATCATATTTATTTATCACGAAATTAACAACGGATTCTGAAAGATCATACCCAAAAACCTCTAGATAACTTAGATATATTTGCTTCGTCTATGGTTTTCATACAATTCAAAATTTATTCGCAAAATTGTAATTTTTGGCCTCCAAGAGTTGATAAACATTAATAGAGGAATGAATATGCAATTGAAAATTTCCAAGTTTATATTAGGAAATTTTCAATATTTTAAATTTACGTTAAAATAAATTGTTTTTTGGGCCTCTGCGCATGTCCATACTGTAGTGACTAGTAACTTTCACAAAAACTGCTGACCGACCGCAGTTCGCAGCTGATTTAAATTAAATTCCAAAACAGAAATAATCATTATCAGTTCATGCCTAATAGTTCTATTTTCTTGAGTATTATTATAAAATTGTTTAAATAAATCACCTAAATAACCCATGAATATATGTTTAAACCAGATAATCCATGTAACATAAAATCCACCCATTATAATCCATAAAAAATGAGTTGAAGATTGACATTATCAAAATCATCGGATTTCAAAATTCAGTTACTAGGATTGGACAGAAAATAGGATTCAAATTTTTTACTATACACTGCCTTCGGGATCTTATTAATTTATTTGAAGGTTGGTTTAAGATACCTGAGTCTACAAATTGCGAATAGCCATACGACTCGAAAGACTTGCTGAAAAACATAAAACACCTTCATGGATTTTCAATTACTTTGTCATTGCTACACATAAGGTCTTAATAAGAATATATTTTATATTAATACTAATTATAGTATTATATTGTTCATATTAATAAATGCCACGTACATGGGCCGATATAATACTTTTTAAATTGCCGCTCAAATGTGAGCAGTCGATTTGGGTGCGCTTTTGGTATGTTATAAAACATAATTTAATTATCTGTGAGCTGAAATTCTAAATCTTTTCTAGACCTCAATATCGCTCGTATGCCCCAAAAACCAAATGAACTTCGATTTTCTTTCGATATTGATTCTGAAACTACATTTAACTTTTAAAATCTGAATAGTGACAATTTTTTCTCATTTTCTATACTAAATTACATAACTTCGAATTTCTTCAGATTTATTTAGATGATTTTTGACATTTTAGAATAGAAAAACCCAAATTTTCAACAAAAATTTTTCATTTGTACTGGAGCGCCCCCTGGCAAAACTTTTGAAAAAATTTAAACGCATTCTCGGTCTATAATTCCAAATGTTTTTTTGCTTTATCAAAAAAATTGATCGTGAAAAAACGAATTTTTAATAATTTCTTACTTAAAAAAGGAAGAACCTGGGCAAAAAATGCATACAGAATGGATAAGTTTTTAAAATAATCAGAAAATGAATTTGTGCATTTTTTCAAAATTTTTCGAAGATCAATGAGTGTAGGTATTTTAGCAAAAAAAGAGTACTCGTAAAAAATTGAACCCATGTGATATTATAAACTTTTAAAATAATAAATCATATTTATACAAGACGTACATTTTTTCCTTAGGGAGATAAACCAGTGCTAAGTGATGTAAATTAAAAAACATGAAAATCTTTTTACTATATAATATGCGACTGTAATACTGACTAATTTTAATCGGTGGGGTCTCAAAAGCTACTTCCACTTAAGTGGGTCATTATTGTTTTATCTATTTGTTCAATCTACCAGTCTCGAACTTGAGCAATATAATAAGCGTTGAACGAAAAAACCATTTCTTTTGAGATCTTAAAGATCAAAATTAGTCAATAATTGCGAGATCAAAATCCTGTGTCATAGCACTTTGCAATCATAATTCAGCAATCAGTGTCTTACATTTTCTTATGTGAAAAGACTTATGAGAACATCTTTAAAAGTATTTAACACTGGTTTGTCCTTTTAAGAAAGCTTAAAATGAGCGGAAAATGTATATTTCTCAGATTATAATGAAGAAAAAATCATTTACATCCTCTGTTTGTAGATGAGTTTTTTATTAAAATAAAGGCTACAGTTGAACTCTTGGTGAAAACTTCGTCTGATGTTGTATTTTATTTTTATTACTTAAAGATAAAAATAAAATTATATATTTTTAATTGTCATATATGTTACAAATTTATAATTCTATTAATTTTTTTTGTAACAATTCTAAATAATACTGTGACTGTCTTCAATTAAAAACTATTTTGAAGTATTCCTATTTTTTTATAATTTTTTTTTTCATTTAGAAAATTCATTAACTATGTTTGTTTCTATTGAATTTCTCAATGTTTTGAATCCAGAATCAAATAAGTACTAATGAATGAAATTTTTAATTACAATTTTAAGAATGTTATATGAGGATTGTTTTTCTTAAAACAAATTGTTTAATAATTTCTTTTATCATATTATTTTGATGCTTGTGTGTACAAAAAAAGTCAATATTTATTTTTTTTTAATACAACAATACATCATTTATCCAGTATGAGAAAAACTTTTAGTTGAAAAAATGTCAAAATAATATTATATGAAAGCAAAATTTAAGATGATATGATATCAATTTAATCAATATTTTGTACATATATAATTTTGACTGAATCACATCGATATCGATTTTCTAATTAATACAATATTGAAGAGAAAACTAAATTATTAAAAAGATAATTTTTTTTTTATATTGATCAATGATTGCTAAGGAATATTTGATAAAACAAAGATTAAAAGTTATTAGCAGATTTTCATTTGTGTTATAATCAATAATAAATTTGTTATTATTATAGTAAAAAAGGCCAAATTTGAAGGAAAAGTTGAATTCTTAAAAATTGAAAAATTATTTGATGCTAAGATTTTTAAGATAAACTGCCTGACTGTGAAAGCTTTTGAACATACGTTTGTACACAAAACTCAGTCTAGGAAAGATAATATCATCTCGTCGCCTAAATGTGTACGTGTGCATGCGCATGTATGTGTATGACAGATGAATTGTTGGAGGCGGAGTCTGTGCATTGGGTCATCCCCTTTCTATAGCAGTTAGCAGTATCCACCTCCTTCTGCGAGCCAATGAGCAAGCGCCAACTAGTAAATCGAAAGAGGGGAGCTTCAGGTCCGTGATAGAATGTGTACACAAGAGTTCAGTGAGACCGACAAGTCAGCAGTGGAGAGAGAGGTTGAGTCAGTTAGTTGGCCTCTTCGGTCTGGGCAACATGCATAACGCATGAGAAGTAGCTAAAAATTTTACTTGAAACCTGCGTAATATTATCGATTTTTATCATTTCAAATTTCAATAAGTTTCAACGTTATTGTAATTGTGAATTGATCATTGGATCATAGTTTATCTGCAGCGAAATATTAAGTGATACAATACATATACATACTGATATTAGTAACAAGCACGCACAAGAAACATACATATACATAAATATGTGAAAACTTATATGTATATACTTGCACATACACATAGATATATATATGTACACTTGAGATATATATAGATATATATATATATATATATATATTTATAAGTATGTGTGTATGTATGTGTTAACATAGGCATGAACGTATGTATTTACGTATAAATGTATACGATACACATTCTTAGATGTACACTCAGTGAATGATCATAAAATATTAATGCATTAATCGAAAAATGTAACTGGTTGGAAAGCGATAAAAGCTGTGTTTAATGTAATTTGTGTCTCTGTGGTGCAGTGACAGTGCAAAGAGGTTAAATTTATTTAAAAAGGTGCTAAATATTTGTTACAATACATTATTGTGAAATGGAAAAGTGACTAACATGACGCTTGAAAAGCATTACATCGGTATTGGAAGTGAATAGTGACAAGCTCCAATAAAGAACACTGTACGCGTGAAGTGGAAAAACAAGTGCGTGAAATAAAATGAAACAGAGTGATGTGCAATTGAAAATTTTAAGTGAAAATAAAAAGTAACTGAAATAAATAAAATTGAACTGCTTGAACTGGATGGGTATTTAGACGAGAGTCTTGCTCGTCTGCATAGAAGTAAGAAAGCGAAGTAGATGGCCGCTACGACGTACATGCCAATAAGTAGTGCAGTCTCTTCAGAGCTGGATGGTGGTTCAGTTACTGTAAACGGGATGAACATCTCCGTGGGTGGTTACACGTCAGGCTCACCTCGCAGTGCAGCCGACGCTGGAGAGATGAAGTACATGCCCGCGCCACAGCATCACCATCACCACCATCATCATCAGATGACTTCATCGCCATCGCCCAATAGCTTGTCCCATCCAGCAACGAGCTTGCCCTCGGCGAATCCTTGGGCTAGCTTGCAACCGGGAGCAGACCCGTGGGCAGCCTCGATGGGCATGCACCACACGGCGTCGCATCATCCGCATCACCACCCGCACCAGTCGAATACATCTTTGGATGTGAAGCCCCTGGCGGCGGTCGCGGCCGCGGCCGCTGCCCAAGCTCAAGCCAACGATGGAAGTATGCATCATCGAGGAACGCACCAATCGCCGACAATGAGCTCTCCGCACTCGTGGCACAACCCGGTGGTTTCTTCGTCTCATTACAATCCTGGCGGTGGCTCGCCATCGCCGGCTACGCTTCAACAGTATCATGCGGCTATGAATGGAATTTTACACCACCAACCTCATCAACATCCTCATCAAATACACAATCACCAAACGGGACTACAGCATCATCTTCGCGAGTCGCACAATCATAGTCCTCCGGCCAGTCATTCTCTCCATTCGAGTCATCCCCATGAAAGAGAGCACAGTGTGAGCGAAGAAGATACGCCAACCAGTGATGACCTAGAAGCGTTTGCAAAGCAATTTAAGCAACGACGGATAAAGCTTGGTTTCACTCAAGCTGACGTCGGTCTCGCTCTTGGTACACTCTACGGCAACGTTTTCAGTCAAACGACAATATGCAGGTTTGAAGCTCTTCAGCTAAGCTTTAAAAATATGTGCAAATTGAAGCCTTTGTTGCAAAAGTGGCTCGAAGAAGCAGATTCGTCGACTGGCTCACCGACCAACATCGACAAAATAGCAGCCCAAGGAAGAAAGCGTAAAAAGCGCACGTCCATTGAAGTTTCCGTAAAGGGAGCTCTGGAGCAACATTTTCATAAGCAACCAAAACCCTCTGCGCAAGAAATCACATCCTTAGCTGATAATTTACAACTGGAAAAGGAAGTTGTTCGTGTGTGGTTTTGCAACCGTCGTCAGAAGGAAAAGCGAATGACACCGCCCAATACTCTAGGCGAAGGAATGATGGATAACATGCAATCAAATCATCAAGGACAGCCAGGATTGCATCAAGGTTATCATCAACAAGATCATTTGCATGGATCGCCAATGGGACACAGTCACAGCCCGCCAATGTTAAGTCCTCAAGGTTTGACAGCTCATTCCCTGACGGCCCACTAGCGATCGCCTGGGCCTCCCCCACCAGGATTTGTAGCCACGGCTCATGATGGACCTGTAAGTATGCAAGATAGTTCATCTGCTGCAGCAGCTGCTGCGGTGGCTGCAGCCGCCGTTCTGCCGCCTTTCTACCATCATTACCTTCAAGCTCGATCAAGTGGCTATCCAAGCTCGTAGCTCAGGTGTAATGATTTACAGCTGCAAACAATGGGGAGGCTTATGTGTAAAATGTTTGACAATATTACATCGATGGCATCGATAGATGGGATCAAGAAACATCTTCAGAGCTAATTAGTTTGCCTCGTGAGTACCAGTGTTGCTGCTTTTCAAATCTACGTGCAATACAGCATGTAAAAGAAGAATCAAGTATTACTGAAGCCAACATTTCGTTTAAAAAGACTGTTTCTTTTTAATGATTGATTTCCTTATCGTGTGCAAAGGACGATTAATTTTCAAATGTGAACTTGGTTTTTGTGTTAACGCGTTAATTATTGTTTTAATTCACTCATTCAAGATGTGTATGTGGATGAAAAATTAAATTCATACCAAATATAAGAAAATATAAGTTTAAATTAAAAAGAGTGAAAATGGACTAATGTAAATACGTAAATATATTTCACGAAATATACCAATTTTACCAACTAAACGTTTGTAAAATGGTTGTAAAATAAGTATACATATGTATTGTAAATAATATTTCTATAAGGAATAGTAAATTTTAAATACAAAATATTAATAGCGATGGCAAAATTAACTCTAGCCTTTATTGTACAAAAAAACTATTTGAATCGCAGTGGCTAGATCTTATGTAATTAATCGTGATATACTTTGGAATAAATATGCCATCGAAATCAAACTTTCTTTTATTTTCTATTTCCAACAAATTTAATATATTAAGAATTTAAATAGCACATAATTAAATTATAAATATTGTCCAATTAACAGAATGATATAACGTTAAAGTGTCCACGTATTATAATGATCATGAGAACTATTATTAACTTCATCCTTATCATAATTGTTACCAAGGTAACCGTGAAAAATTGAATATCTTATAACTTTTCTGTTATTTAATTTTTAATCTAAAAATTAAGGGTACTTATTGTTTTCATACACGTTGTTATAACTTTTTTCATGTGAAAATGAGTGCCTAATTTATTCCTTTATTACTGACTTA
Organism: Trichogramma evanescens; assembly: GCA_902732785.1. Taxonomy (NCBI): domain Eukaryota; kingdom Metazoa; phylum Arthropoda; class Insecta; order Hymenoptera; family Trichogrammatidae; genus Trichogramma; species Trichogramma evanescens. The sequence goes on along the minus strand of CACVKI010145129.1, from coordinate 13,091 downwards.
TGAGAACAAATTTTTTTTACGAACAAACGGACTAAATTATTCGATGATTCTGTCATCGTGGTATAATATTGTTCATGAAAACTTTTCAAGTTCTTTATTGTCTTGCGAAATTAAGTCCATTTAGACGTTCATTATTTTTATGAATAATTTCAATATATTTGATGGATAATACTAATGAAATTTAAATTAATGTCATGTGTAAAAATGATTCTTTTTGATCGATAGTAGCTTTTTTTTTAATAAAGAGGAATAAATTAGATTCAAAAATATTTGTAATGGTAAAATTGTTAGCCCATCAATACCGCTTTAAATTTATTATAATCATACCTCTTATTGATAAAAATCTGAAAATAGAACGTAATTGTATTCTTGTATCAAATCCACAATAAGAAGAATAATGTGTTAGGATAATATCCGTTGGTAAGTTAAAATTCACACAACAATCATCTTGAAGCTAAACATATATTAATTTACTTTTATTTATTAATATTCCACGAGCGTTTTGATAGCTATCTCAGAAAAAATTTTAATTCGATATGAACTCAATAAACCAAACATCAGCTGTGTTTATAAGAATATGCATATTAATTACATCTATCCCTTAAATTATGATGCTCTTCAAATTGAAACCCAACAATTTCCAATTTTTTCTAAACCTTATTCGCAACTTTTGCACCTGTGATCAAACATTTTTAAATATTTATTAAAATTATAGTACATTCAAATATTTTAACTTTGATTTAAAGTGAGACCAATAATTGTCGAAAGAGCAACACTTAGTATGATTGTATGCTTAATACGTGAAAAGATACCGTCGCAAGTCTAGAAATGAAAATTTTCAAACATGTTTTTTTTAATTTTTTCTGATTTTTTTCCTATTATAGCCTCATAGATGATTGAAAAATAAAAAAATTAAGTCATCCATGTAGCGCATTAGAAACATATTTAATAGAAATTTCAGGAAATGTTTTTAAAAATTTTCATTTTTATCCTGGTTTCGGCAGCTCTTTAATAATAATAAAATCAGTGAGAACCGGTTCCTTCTTTCGCTGTAAAATATGGAAGAGGAAAATAGATATAACGTTCTTTTAGAAAGAAAATCATATATTATTACAAAGTTTTGATGAATAAACAAAGTGAAAGTATGTGCGAAAGTTGTTTTAATAAAATTTCCAGATCCGTCTTCTCAAAATTACTGTTTTTATTGTTTGTCAATTTTTTATTGAATTATTAATGGTTCAAACGATTTTACTTTTACAACCCTAAAGGTGAAATTGAAAAAAACAGATTTTTTATATTTTTGCTTCAGACTAAATAAGAAAAATACACTGACAATTGATTGGCAAATAGTTTCTTTTACGAACATAACTTATTTGTAAATAAATTCATTTTTACACAATCCATTATTTCACAAATACAATAATTACACAAACTTTCACAAAAAATTACTTTATTCTTACAAACGAAACGGAAGTAACAAAAAAACTCATTTCATTTTCAGGATTTAACTTTTTATCTAATAAATCTTAAAGCTTATTTTGTATTAAAATTTAACTTCTCTCCTTCAGATATCTTAAAAAATTTCTTCAATCATTCGAAAAAAACTACGTGAATGATAAAAAAAATCACTTCAAAACCTACGTAAAAACCTATAAAACAAACATTAAAAATTTGAAATATTTAAAAAAATGATTTTAATTTATATTTTAAATATAATTATATGTATATGTATATTTTAAAAGAATATACGAAACCATACAACGTTGGACTTTAGCAAAACTGCTCGTTTTTCATAAACATTTTAAAAATACTTTGAGAAATAACTTCAAACATTAAAAAAAACATTTTTAACATTTCAAAACCCCGGAATAAATGTTTTTGCAATGGTAATCACAAAATAAATTTGCTCTTTTCTGCCCATGAAGTATGAAAAACAGCTTACCGGCCTAGGGCAGTAATATACTATTTCCGCTCTACGCAGCGGCGGAGAAATAGTTACTTTCAGTCTGCTAGTATGAAATAGAACATATTACTTCTGAATTCACGGGGCAATTATGGACCGAGGCGAAGCCGAGGCCGATAAACATTTTTTTTCCGCGGCTTTCTTATTCCTAGTATAAGCTGGTATGCTGTTTTTCATACCCCATGCCCCGAAAATAGTATATTACGTGCCTAGGGAGCGAAAAACTGGAAAGCCTCAGAGCACGTGTAATTATCGTCCGAGGCGAAGCCGAGGCCGATAAACATGTGCTCTGTGGCTTTCTTTTTCGCTTCATAGGTGCGAATACTATTTTTCACGAATCCCCCAGCAGAAATTAACTTTTTCGTTTTGGCTGCCGGGACGAAAAAGGTTAGTTTCGGCTGGGGTAGCATGAAAAAGCCATTTACCGTTTAGCACAGCGTCTGGGAAATGTTACTTTTCAGAGAGAAAAATTGGAATGCCGCAAAGCACGTATCATTACTAGCCGAGGTGAAGCTGTGGTTGATTAACATATACTCCGAACCTTTTTTTTTGTTTCGTAAATACGTAGACTATTTTTTATGTGTCTCCATAAAAAATTAAGAAATTAATTTTAATTTTCTTTCCTTCGTTGATTTAACACTTAATTAATATTTGAAAAAATTTTACGGAAGAATAATCATATAAAACTAAATTCTTTACGCCGTTTGATAACAATTTTATTTGGATCACTAATTAAAATATTTACTTTCATTACAGTATATTGTATCGCATTAATGCGTGCAAAAAATTATAAATATGAATCATATACCACTCACAGAATTAACAATCGAGCATGTACTTTTTGGAATAAAACCATCAAGATTCATCTCTTACCCTGCAAGAGTAAAATTCAATTTTTTCAGATGATAGATTGGATTTACCACACGCATTGCATCAAGTAAGGTATTATACTGCCCACTAATTCTATGCCGGGTAAAATTTCAATTTAAATAAGCGGGCGTGAATATATATTTTTTGGACAGATCAAAGGTCACAGTTTAAATTCTTCTATACATTTTTGTCAAAAAGCTTAGTCACGCTAGTATGATGAGAAATTTTATCATAGGAAGTTTCTTGACAATTCAAAATTTCCTCTATAAACACAGATATATATTCTTATATTGAATTTTTACCTCAAATCATCATAGCCATGGAATCAAACATTTTTACGTGATAGTCATTGTTTCTTCAAGATTGTTACTCCTGACCCAAGTCTTATGTGGACAGTCATATGGCCTTGACTAACTCAGTGTCTGTTGGCTCAATCGGTCAGTGCCTACGCAAACCAGCTCAATCAGCACATTAGCATTTATTGATGCTGCTGCAATACTAGATTTTCCAGCTTATAATATTGCGATACTACAAATATCGTGGTATTCTTCTACGCAATATATTTTGCCTTTACTGTACATATACGAAATTATTACATACTGTTATAAATTGAAATAATTAATAGAAATTATTGATGCCAAAATATTAGAAGATTTCGATTTAGTTAATTATTGAATAACTAGATAGAGATGGAATAAATTTCGGTTAAAATTGCTCGATGTATATGATTGCAACATATTTATATTGTTATTTTAGATTGAAAGTTTATTTAAACAATTAATGAAACATTGATCTTTTGGTATATATTTTGAAAGAGTGAAATCAATAGGAATCAGTGAAATTTTGAAAATAATAAATTTGAATCTAACTCATAGACACTTGATTAACGGGTTATTTACTTACTAACAATTTAGTTCAATTAGAAAAATATTAGTCTAACGTTATACCGTTTCTCAGCGAACTAAAATAAAATTTCTGTAGGTTAACGATCTCGCTCAGAATTTCCTGAATAGACCAACCTAAGAATTTAGAACTTTTAATTGAAATGAACTATAACAAAAAATTTTTAATGTTGTAGATAGCATAGAATTATATATATTTTATATTGATACAGAAAATATATCATAACTTTGCGTCCCAATAAAGCTCTATAAAATTTGTCCTATGTCGAAAAAAAAAATTATAAAAGCAATCTCAATTAATACGAAAGAAAAAAATTCATGGCAATGAATTAATAGTTACAAATTACAAATTAACACAAATTAATAGTTCAAATGTATAGAATTTATAAAAACAACAACAAATCGAAAACAACAATTCCGTTTTCAATATTATGTAAAATGTTTATTTTTCAATTTTATTTTAATTGAATCTTCTGTATATTAAGAATCTTTTGCAATAGTATAATTATTAATATTAATCAATTATAGTATAGAAAAGCAATATACTTGATACTCTTTCAACTATCAAGTTAAGAAAATAAATAATTGTTTTTTAAAATAATAAAATTTTTCCCTATTGTACATATTTATTTCATCATTATTATCAATTAAACTGTTAATTTTTTATCTTGACTATAAAATTGAATACCTAAAACACTCCTAAAAGAATTGTATTTAATAAAATGAATTACATTATGTTAATCATACTTTGAAATAATTGTACAACAATTAAAATCCACTTTGGTTGATTGATGTATAAAAGTATATTTAACATTGGGATGCATGAATAATTTCATTCGATACTTGATTAAAGCATGAAATTTTAAAACTTTTTTCGGAAATTAGTACGAATAAAAGTAAAATGCATTTTCTGTTTTCATAGATTTAAAAATTATCTGTTTTTCTAATACCTCTAGAAATTGAAATAATTTATCGATGCTTCAATTTAACATTTTAAAACATAAAAAGTAAAACTCCGATGGAAGGGAGAAAAAAACGATATTGCAAACTGTTCCTGCAAGAGCAGAGAAAAGAAGGAGAGAATGAAAATGCGCGCGCATGAGGGAGAGTAAAATAACGGGTGTGGAGGGTAAATGTAGGATGGGTGCTTTTGGGACAGGAGTGAATGCGGATGTTCTTGGCTCTATGATGAAGGAGTAGAGAGTGCTATTGAATATGCATGAAGAGCTGGAATTCTACCGTCCATCCTAAAAACATTCATTCCGGCAACCCTATTTGGCGTCGAGCTTGGAGCAACCTCAAAGGTACTACTACTCTTTTCGGAATCTTCAGTTTACTGGCTGTCAAAATTTCTATTTGTACACATGCTAAATTTGTAAAATCTTGTATTTGAACTTGAATCATCAAGAAATGATTAAGATAAACTTTAAAAAATAGAAGTCAACCTTACATAATTTTAAAGTATAATATCAAATGTGTAAAAAATCATAGAAATAACGGTATATGAATTAGATCTGATTATTGGGAAGTATGGATTTCCAACCTTATAATTTACAATTTGACATTTGCAAAATTATATCTAAAAAATGTATTATTTATTGTATTTTCTCATATTGAATTTTCATTGGAAAGAAGATATTGTTCGAGCACTTATATGTATAAAATTGAATAAAAGCCGAAAAATGTTGTAAAAACTCGTTCCGATGAGCAAGTAAGTAGTTATTTCTAAAATCTTAAACCAACAGGAAATTTATGCGAGCATTCTAAAAGTATATGATCAATTATCATTAGAAATTTTTTGTAACATCGGGTCACGCAAAACTGTACCCTCTGGTTCATTCATGGCTCCATCTAGAGGGCCAACGTAGAAAATAGGAATAAGCAGCCATTTTGTTAGTAAAGATGAAAAGAAGGAAGGCACTCCTGTTTGAGCCACCCGCGCACGTGCAGCAGCCCCTCCCTCTATAACAGTAGTGGTGGTAGCTTAAGGGGTGCTGTGAGGGATCATAATCTGTCTCTAAGCCTCATGCTTGCTTATATATACATTATAGCTGCAGCGACGTTGCTTGGTTTTCCCTTGACTACGAGTCCCTGCGGTCCTCATACCAAGGGAGTATAGTACCCCACCACGAATACTCACCGCTTCTCGTCGAAAGAGGGGTGACGAGTTCCCCCACAATTGATAGCGTAGCAAAGACGAATACACTTATATCAAGTTAAAACGGACAAGTTTACCAAGGAAAAAAAATGCTTAATTTTTTGCATAAAACCAATGTTGACTTGACTTGATTAAACAAAGAAATGAATAAAAACATCATCTTCAAAACATGGGTTCTTTTTTAAAAAATCGTGTCAATACATCGATAAAGTTGGATAAAAAAGCATACGTTTGCAACCAAATAAGCTTTTTTTTAAGAACTTGCGAATTCATGAGATTTAGTAAAATTAAAAGGTCTTCGTTTCATTTCTTATTTTTTACGAGTTTCCTGAAAAATGTTAACAAGATTTGAACAATCAGAAAAAATTGTATCGTCGAAGATTGTTGTACAGTTATATGCTGGCTACAAACGAAGCAAAATCACGCTCTAGTGATTAGCGCCGCCCCTGAAAAGTTGCATACACCAATGGCGACCAATATACAGCACCTACACCCTCAAAGCGTACAACCGCGAATGATGTAAAAGCAACATAACAAAAATCAATCACCTGCCTCTGGGTTTTCATAATCTCACACCCTCTGCAATGTTTCAAGCTAAACTAAAATCGTCCTTATATTATGATATCTTACTGTACTACTAAGCAACTCATTTGATTTTTTCAACTCTGAATTTTTTGCCGTTTTCTTATTAATAGCATTCTCATATCCTAATACCTTCAAAAGTAGTTTATATACGTTATCGTAACTGAATTTGATCCATTCATATGAAATTTGAAAAAAATACGAATACGTTCTTGTAAAAATCGTACTAGTTTTTTAATCGAATTTCAGTCATTGAAAACTTTTTAATATAAACCTTTGAGTTTCAAATATATTTCAATCAAATGAAACTTCAAAATAATTCAATTGTAAATATTGTAGCATTGCTTTTTTGTATTCGTTTGAAAACTACTATCAATTATAAAATTTTCATGGAAATTCCTATTAAGCTCGAAGTTTATTGCTTTATTTACTAACGATTGAAAAAATTGTCCATGTTAGAAAATTATTGTCTATATAAGTTGAACTAGGGCAGCGGGTGTTAGCTTTCTGACTGAGGTGATTGATCTGGCCGATAAAGCAGAATTTCCTTCATTACAATAGCTTACTGCCGGAACTGCAGGTCTAGCCGGAACTAGCCGCCCGCTAGCGGAAACTGCGTGAAGTCTGTATCTTTTGTGTGTTATCAATCAAAAAACAATGATACGCATTCCACTAACGAGTTGGTAGTATTACACAATATCATTTTTTTATAAGTAAAGATAGTAAAAAAACATTAAAAAATATTAATGAAACAAGGCATTTTTTCATCCATCTAATTAAATATTCTCAACCGAAAATTTCAAAATAACAGAGATAAATGGGTATTCTATTTTTCATCTTCGGCATAAATCCAACTATATATGTATGTATATATATATATCCCTCAAAATTCTTAATCGCACTCCTGGTAAAGCAGATGATAGTTTGTCATCGTCGTATTTGTCTGTACCTTTACCTTCGATATCCTTCTCAGCTGCTCCTCGAACGTGAGAAAATTTATTCAGACGTGTAACTCATAGACGAGTTGTCAGTAGATAAAAAGAGCTATTCATAAATTACGTGATGCATATTATAATAGTTTCTGATCAACCCCCCTTGCCACACACCTTACCCTTCTTTCACCCTTTACCGTGCATCTCTTGATATTCGAAGATATCCGCCCTGTCCCGTCCTACTAGTATATAATGCAACGACATTTTATGCAAAGTATTCTCAAAAGGTCACTCAAGGACAAAACCGTTACGATCTCAAAGCAGTAAGATCTGATTTTAAGTTGTGATTTGCTCCCAAAGTGGATACAAGTAAGGAAGTCATTTTATTTATTTCTTATGTCATTTATTTTTTATAAAAAAATCAAAAAATTAAAGATGCTGCAGTCGTGATTACCATTAAAAAATAACTATAAATCGATAAGATATTTCATACCAGTAAATGAATGCAAATATGAATGAAAACTCTATTGTCAGTAATAATTTTTAATTTTAGTTCAATTGATTTTTTAACAATTTCTTCGATAGCCTTAATAAAATATAGAATTTTTATGTAATTCGTTTAAATTTTATTAATAAAATACTTTGAAAGTGTTCAACGGTTTTTCAAGTCTGTGATTCTTATTTCTCTAAATAGTTAATATCGAAGATACCACTGAAGATGTTTATTTTTTCAGTTATTAAAACTAAATAAAAAGACTTCAGAATGCTAAGCAAGCTGCCCAAAAATCTGTAAAGTACAAAAACAATCAATTTAAAGCCAATATTTTAATTATAATTTTTTATACAGAGTATCCTTTTTCAAAGATGTACTAAATTGAAAATATACTCAAGGAATGCCATTTTTCAGGTCTTGAATTTTTAAAGAGAGAAAAATAAAAAAGTTGAAATTAGCTAAACTTACAAAAAAAAAGTAATAATCTAACATAATAGAAAAAACAGCTTTTTTATCAAATACAAAAATATGTTCTCTATTAGATATGTAAATTATTTTATGTCTTCAAAGTGAAAGATTATTATACTTCTTTGTAACAACATAAATGTGAGATAGTTTTGAGCTTGTTACTAAAATATTATTTCAATAATAAATAATGATAATTTTTATTCTATTGTTAGATAATAGTTGTACTTTCAATTTCTACTTTAAACATTTAAAGGGGTGATTTATCATTTTTAATTGAGAGATTAATAATACATAATGTGCATTTAATGTAAAATGGATAAAATTGAGTTAGAAGCCAACTACATAGTTATTAAATAAATAACATAAATCTTGAAACTCATTTTACAATAAGATCACATAATAAAATTTTGAAGACTATAATATTACATTTTTTTAGTAAATTTGTTTCTCATTTTGTTCATAATAATGGCTTTTTACATGAGAAGAATGCTGTTCTTTTTTCTAATAAAAATGCTCTGCAGAAAAACGCGAAAATTTTTCAAGGATTTGACAGGTTTTCGGAATTTTCAAAGGGATTTTTAAAAACGTAAAATTACACTCGATTAATAACAGATTGTTAATAAAAAAAACATATTGTATAAGTAATTTGAGTTCATGATTTTACACCATTCGTTTTGCTTCCTCATAGAGGAAGTTATGTGGTTGGCTTTAAAATGAGATTTGGAACCAGACGTCTTAGAAAAATTTGGGTTACATATTTGGAAACTACATTGAATTACCAACAAATGTCTGTACGTGTGTGTGGTGGTATGGAACCAGTGTAACTTTTGAACGGAGAATCGTAGCGAGAAGTGGTTCAGCTTGTTTTAAAGGATTTGTGTGTCGCAAGAAGCGTCCAAAACTTATTTTAGGATCTACCGAGTAGTTAAAAAATTATGCTTTTTTTTATTCTCTTAAAAATTGTTTTTTTATTTTTCACGTATAAATGCCGGAATTTTCACTATTTTTTTGTTGGCATCATGAAAGCAGAGCAGTCAAGCTTTAATTTAAGACCAAAAAAATCGAGATTCACCGAATATTTTATTAGTAATGATATAGGTATAAATATTTCTAATTATCAATAAATATTTTCTATTCCTGAAGAAACGACACATTATGTTATGTAGTGGAAATTAAATACTATTTGTTGACTGAGAAATTCCCGTTTGCGTAAGGGAAAAAAGTGAACTGAAACACCTTGCACAGCAGGTGTTGAGAAGCTAAAGCATCTCTCTCTCTCTCTCTCTC
>CACVKI010145126.1:0-23224 GCA_902732785.1 Trichogramma evanescens | reverse complement strand
TGCTGGAAAGAAGCGGTAAAAATAAATTTAAATCGAATTTAAAAACCTTCAAGCGACTGGCGGCACGGGTTATCTCAATTTATATGAGCTAAAATTTTGCACAGATTATTTTTTTGGTACATAGATCACTTTTCCGTTTGGTCCGGGCGAAATAAAAAAAATTTTTTTTTTTGCTTCCAGTCTAATATCCATATCCAAAAAATTAAATTGAAAGATATTTCTTTCAGATACAGATGCCCAGCTAGCAGAACTTAAAAATACCACAACTTGAAAGTAAAAATAACTTTTTTTCCAAAATCATGTTCAACATAGTAGAAATTGCTATACACAATATAGTAAAAATTCTACTATCACAAAAATTGTAACGCGCATTGCAAATATTACTGTGGTCTATGTTTTGAGTTTGTACCCCGACTACTATACAATATAGTAATTTTTATTTTTTTTTATTTTAATATTTCCCATACATTTTTCTCAGTGCAGAGCTATTTTTGAGGTTGATCCTCGGGCTTATACTGCTCAGCGTTCATGACTTTTCCACGCCCACGCCTATGCATTGGAAAGTTAATGTTGACAGGTTAGGCTAACATTACTTCCTAATAGCATATGATTTCTATCTCTCTCGCGTTCAATTGACTCGCGCGCTTATACTCGCGGGCTTATACTGCTCAGCGTTCATGACTTTTCCACGCCCACGCCTATGTATTGGAAAGTTAATGTTAGCAGGTTAGGCTAACACTACTTCCCAATTGCATATGACTTCTATCTCTCTCGCGTTCAATTGTCTCGCGCTCTATCGAGCGTCCGTACGAGTGTCGGGTTGGTCGGTTGAACAGCGCATGCGCAGCTCGTTCTTCTTGTAATTTTTTACCTTCGCCCACGCTTTCTTTACATTCCATTAGTCAGTACTGGTCGACGTCGCAGAGTAATTAACGAAGATATATCGCTCGGAGCGCAGCAAGTAATTTTCTGAAAAAATCTTAATTTGAAAGTGATCGTGGGTGTGAGTTTTTAAGTTACGATGCACATCTCATGCTCGCACATCATAATTTAGCTTTTTCTTCGCCCACGTGCTCAGTGTTCTGTACGTTTGATATAGTCAGTACGAGTTACGAAGTAGCCCTGTAAAGAAGGGAAAAAATCTCATAGACAAGTGATTTTTCTGAAAAAATCTTAATTTGAAAGTGTTCGTGTTTGTGAGTTTGTGGGCAGAACAATATGTTCTGGTATAGCAGTGAATCCGATGAAACTTTCTCTTCTATTTCGTCCGAAAGCGACGACTATGATTACGAAGACGTGAATTATAATGGTCAAGTCCATTTGGAAGAATTGAACAGCTTACGAGAAAACATAAATTGGGAAATTGAAGAACAGCGACGTGGATTACTCAATCAACTTTACGCCTTAATCAAAAATTGGAATCAATGTCCAAATCTTCGTGACATTTTTTGCCACGAAGAAATCAATTGGCTCCTCATGGAGGATGTAAAGACTGAAGACAAGTTCAAAAGGGCTCTTCTCATGAGGTTTGCGATCAACACCGGCTATAAGGACGAGCCCAAAATTGATAAAAACGGCAAGCCATTGTTGAACCGTACCACACCAATTCATATTGCGGATAGAAATAATCATGCTGATCTCGTTTTTATGCTTTTTGAGATATACGATAGATTTGATGTGAATTACGTCGACGAGTTGGGCATGACTCATTTCCACGTGGCCTGCAAATCTTATTACTGTATAGGTGCTGTTGAAAAATTCCTCAAATTTGGGCAAGATCCCAATTGCCACCCTCCACCACTACACTTGACTCTTAACTGCGGTTTAGATCGTATAATTACAGCCAGAACCCTACTAAGAAGCGGTGCCGATCCGAATTTCGCAGATGAAGATGGATTGACTCCACTCCACATTATAATGAGGAACAAGAGGTTTGGCGACAAAGTTGAGTTGGCGAAGATGATATTCAAGATTAACGATGATAAACACCAGCTGGTGCCGGTTGACGTTCGGGACAAGTTCGGCAGGACACCATTATACTATGCTGTGGCTGACGACGTGACGTGCCAGCCCACCCGATTACTGCTGGACAGGGGCGCCAACCCGAATTCAGCCGACGTGGAGGGATTGACACCTCTGCACAGGATTTGTCAGAGAAGTTTGGATGATAATGAGGTGGAGCTATTTTTCAAGATGTGTGACGAAAAACATCAGCTGGTGCCGGTCGATCCTCTAGATAATCGGAGTCTAACACCACTGGATTACGCTGTGACGAGTCTTTTACCGAATAACGTAGATTTTCTTTCGAATCGTGGGGCTGATTTGTCAAAATTCATTTTCCCTACTGAGAGTGACTTCGACGAGAGATGTGAACTGAGGTGGAATGATCAATTAAGACTAGCATCTGGTGCTCTGGGAGTCATCGAACAACTTGAGAAAAGAGGATATGAACTGGACCAAAACGACGCCCTGACGATCATGAAATTGTTCGCCAAGTACAAACTGTTCGAGAAGTCGAAGGGACTTGAAAAATGTTTTCATGACGAAGGGACGTTTGCAGCAGAGACGAAAAAAATATTTATACTTCCGAAGAGAGAATTGATCTATGACATTCTTGGCAGTGATGATAAAATAAAGTCCGAGGAGGAGATGGAAGAGGACACGGAGCAGGTCCAAGAGCTAGTGAAAAAAACTGAAGAGTCAGTGGGGGGACCGAGTCTGTCGCTCTACGATCTGATCTTGTTACGACCCGAAGAGGCACAAAAACAACTCACATATTCGGATTACTACAGTTTCTGGTACTGGCTCGAATTGTTGAAACTGCCCGAAGAGCACAATTATAGGACGGCTTGTGAAATTCATCTGTGCGAGAAATTATCTAGAGGATTTTTCAGGCGTTGGACAGTTTATCCTTTCTGGGAATTGATTCACTATCGGCTGCCACTCGAGTGTTGTGACATGATCATCAAACAGCTAACGAATGAAGATTTATATCATATTGTATTGGCGGTTACAGGCCAGAGTCTCAAGGACAGCAAAAAAATTTAACAAAAAATGTAATAAGAAACATGTTATTAAATTAATAAAAAAAATAAAAAAAATACTGATTTTCGCAACCATTCCATTTCATTACAAGGTGACGAAACATTTCCGAAAAATTCCAAAAAGCTTAAGATGGATTGACGGATAAAGTTATTTGCCATCCATTAGTCAAAGCTCAAAGTGGTACGATCGAATTTTCAGTAGCACAAAATTGGTATGCATTTTTGGTAATTTTCAGGGGAATTCAAATGTGCTTGATATTTATGCTCTAAATGTTGGGGATATTAATTTTCACAAATCACCTAGCAGAAATTTTCGATCAATTTCGACCGAACCGTCACGAAAACTCAATATCGAAACGATCCGCATCGATATATACTTCTCAATATATACGCAGCGCAGCTTTTCGCCATGGATCATCATAAAATTCTTGAATTTCACTGCCGCGAACCAGAGTTGCTAGATGCATTCCGTTCTGATTCAGAGTTTATTTTTTTTTTCTTTCGGACTGTCACACTGTCGAAGATCATCATCGCTACTGTGCGCGCGTAAGGACAACGCATTCGAAAACAATATCGCATTACATTATATGACAAGAGCTTGGTCCGATGTATATACTTGTGTATACGACCCGTGCGGAGCTTTTCTTCTCTTGGATTCATCGACCGATTGCGCTTCCGATATATTCCGAGTCCCCGATTCAACCGCAATTTTCGATCTCCTCAAGTTCGTCGACACCGAAGATCGTCTTGTTTACGTCAGACACACTTGGCTGATATTTTCTTCTTCGTTTTCTTTTTTGTTCGTTTATTTACCAGTGAGTTCGACAAGAATTATACTAATACATTTGCGTGCGAGACACACGAACTTGGATGAATTCAAGATGATCGCACCGATCATTGCACTAGTCGAACAAAATTTTCCCGAAGCTCATATAGGCTGATTGACGCGACGCAGCGTCGTATGAAAAATACGATTTCGCGCGCGGTGCAAGCTGACTATCGAACGTGACCTGCCGCGCGTACCAAAGAAACACATAAATACGAGTCTAGTAAACCATAATATATGATAGCACTTACTTATCGCGACACGATTGACATTTGTGAGCATTAAAAATGATAAGTAGGGGAGAGCGGGGCACGTAGACCAACGTAACTAAAATGCTTAATATAAAGTTTGTAATAAGAATAAATGAACTTTTAAACAGACCGATATCAAGATAAAAAGTTAATGAATACAATGCAATAATCAAAAGTCATAATTTTTGCATATTAATTAAATGACAACCAAAATAAAGAAGGCGTTGAAATCAGTGCTTCTTGCCCCAGCGTGGGTAAGAGTAACTACGCTCGAGGCAAGAGGAGCGCACTAGAGAAGTAGTTTGCTCATACTTGATACTCTCTGCGCGCACATTGTAAATAGACGTAATTTGTTTATAAACAGAAAAATGATGAAAAAAGTTTAATACATAAACATGTAAATGTAACTTCTTAGCTATGATTCAAATTTTTACAACACAAAATCTCTAAAATATTAAAAAAAAACTTTTTTATTCGAAAAAAATCCAGTTTAGAAGACAATCCTCAACTTTTTTCAGAATTTTTGGAGATACCTTAAAAAATTAAATTTTCTGTAATTTTCGGAAAATGAAAAATCGTCTCCAAAAATATAGAAAAAATTTACGGATGTTCTTTGATTGATTATAAAACTTGTTCGTTTTATCAACTTTTTCACTCAAATCAATCGTTTTTGCGATAAAAAAATAGTTGGATTATTTTATAAACAATTAAGTTCGGGAATGCCGTTTTGCTAGAAAAAGCTGATTAGAAAGTCTGTGAAAATTTCCGAGATACAATTACACTATGACAAACTTTGATCATATTTATCAAGTTTTTCATCATATAACTTTGAAAATAATTTCCAGTTGAAGTTTTGCAGAAATTTTTACTGCTTGTTTTGTTTAGATATTCATAGCTTTTTTACTACGTTTTTAATCCTAAATCTGAGCCCGGATTCGAAAAAGGCATTGAATTTCATACTATCATTGTGGAATTAATCGTTTTTGTATTGAGTTAATAATTGCGATCGGCGACGAGCAAAACAACAACACGGTAAATATGAGGTTAAGTTTGAACGAAAAGTTAGCAGACTGCCGTCACGAATCGTCACTATGCCTGGCGTACCGCGACACTAATGCCCCGCTTCAGTCGCTACTCTTGCCCCATTAAGACATGTTTTAAAAAATTAATTATTTAATAAACTATTGCATTTAATGAAATTCTGAAAATGGCCTTTTACTCGGGAAGACATGACTGTTCTTATGAAAACAATACGGTAGCATAAAAATCATTATCAAAAAAGATACAGAAGTGTGAAATAAGAAATTTTTGTAATAATTGTAGCGTATTTTTGTTTTGAGTTAAAATTAATAAAGAAAACGTTTTTTCGCGTCGTTTTTGCATGCAATCGATAGTTACAAGTATATTTTAACAATAAGTGGAAAAAAAAATTTATTTAAAAAATCATTATCATTGAAAAAAACGAGAAGTCGTATTACCCCGCAAGTTACACTTGCCCCGCTCTCCCCTATCCGATTTGTTGAGTCAGGAAAATTCGAGCATCTGAACTTTTTCAGTTGCACTGTAGTATAATTTCTTTTTATTTATATTTTTGACGCGTTCAAGTTCTTTTACCTCAAATGATTGTGTGCTTATATCGAAAAATGTATTAATTCCATGTGGAAAATATTAAAAGTTATGTTACAATTATAGAAATTTAAAAATCACGTTTTACGATTTCTAATCATTACCAAATTAAGACTACGACGAGTGTACACACTATATAATTTTTTAGAGAAAGATCAAACCTCAGAAAAAGATTGAAACCATTATTAAAGCTTGTACTAAATTTGAAGAAACGTGGAAAACAATTTTTGGTTTAAATCGAATTATTAAATGATTTCCACATTGTATTTTTCAGTAAAACCATATTGTTATTACCGATCACTTTTCTTTTAGCTTTTAATTATCATTCCGACTGCAAGTTTATCGAAACTCTAGTAACCAACTAAAAACTTCCTCCAGCTTTAGACAAAATGTGAAAAAATTCTCGACTGATTGTTCCATAAAGAGCTAGAAATTAAGTAGTCAAGAAAGCACCCATATGACAGTGAGCAAAGGTATTGATATTTATTGAAATTTTAGAAAAAACACATGAAAGAGAATCTATACACATTTACAACGATCAATCGTCTTTTTTCTCGCAATCGTCGCTTGCATAATCTTTGCAACCTTTGTGTATTTTCCTCTGGTGTCCAACTAATTGCACTGTTTGTCCCAATTTTTTCTCGCACTTATCGCATTCGTAATCTTTACGTCCTTTGGGCTTTGTGTATTGTTTTTTGGTGCCGAAACAAATCTGATTTTCGTCCAAACTTCTCGCAATTGTCGCATGCGAAATCTTTAACACCTTCGTATACTATTCTTTGGTGCTTTGTCAAATCTGATTTACTTCCAAATTTTGTCTCACAATTACAAAATCTTTGCGACCATCGTGTACTGTCTTTAGATGGATAAGCAAATTATGTTTATGTCCAAATTTCTTTTCGCAAACATCGCATGGAAAATCTTTGTGACCATCATGAACTGTCTTTTGATGTCTAATTAATTTCCATTTATCTCCAAATTTCTGCTCACACTCGTCGCATGCGAAATCTTTGCGGCCTTCGTGTACTGTCCTTTGGTGCCTCAACAAATCTGATTTAATTCCAAATTTTTTCTCACACTTGTCGCATGCGAAATCTTTGCGGCCTTCGTGTACTGTCTTTTGGTGTTTGATCAAATTTACTTTTTGTCCAAATGCCTTTTTGCATTTGTCGCATGTGAAATCTTTGTGTCCTTCGTGGACTGTTTTTTGGTGTCTGATCAAATTTCTTTGAATCCCAAATTTCTTGTCGCATTGATCACATGCGAAATCTTCACGACCTTCGTGTATTGTTTTATAATGCAAAAGCAAAGTCGATTTTAATCCGAATTTCTTCTCGCACTTATCACATGCGAAATCTTTGCGACCTTCGTGTACTGTCTTTTGGTGGTTGATCAAATTTACTTTTTGTCCAAATGCCTTTTTGCATTTGTCGCATGTGAAATCTTTGTGACCATCGTGTACTGTCCTTTGGTGCCTCAACAAATCTGATTTAATTCCAAATTTTTTCTCGCACCTGTCACATGCGAAATCTTTGCGACCTTCGTGGACTATTTTTTGGTGCAAAAGCAAGTACGATTTATCTCTAAATTTCTTCTCGCACTTTTCACATGTGAAATCTTTCTGACCATTATGGACTGTGTTTTGGTGTAAAAGCAAATGTTGTTTATGTCCAAATTTCCTCTCACAATTGACGCACGCGTAATCTTTGCGACCCTCGTGTATTGTCTTTTGGTGCCTGATCAAATGTTTTTTTTGTCCAAATTTCTTCTCGCAGTTGTCGGACTTGAAATTGTCACGATCTTTGTGTACTAATTTTTGGTGCGTAGACAAACTCAATTTCTTCACAAACGTCTTCTCGCATCTGTCGCATGCAAAATCTTCGTGATTTTTTTGTAGGAATTTTTGGTGCGCAAACAAAATCGATCTTTTCACAAATTTCTTCTTACACTGGTTACATGGATAACCTATTTGTTCATTGTGAATTATCTCTCGGTGTGCTATAATACTTGAATTATTTTTCGAGGCAACTTCATCGTTTTCCTTCTCAATTTTATCCATTTTGGTGCTTAAAGTAAACGATGGATTCTTCTACTTAGTGCCACAGAAAATTAATAAGCAAAATTTATCTTTTGGCGTTACGGCTTGTTCTCCGGGAAAGACAACATTCAAACTAATATGATTGTATTATAAACATGATCAGTGTTCGCGCGACAATTTCAAGATCGTTTATGAGCATATTGTTTACAATAAAATTATTAATCTATTTATTGTTCTTACAATAACCAGTTTAAAATTTAAACTTGGCGACGTTTTCTTTGAAGAATTTTTTGGCCTTCTAAAACTAAATACGTTATTTCACCCATTGACGTCCAGAATGACGAAATTTTTTGTTCGCATAAACATATCTATGGAAACTTCAATGCTCTCTCAGAATCCGAGCTCAAATTTAAGATTTGATGCTTCGTTAAAAAGTTATAGTTTTTTTAAGAAAAAAAAAACATAAAAATTTATGTGAAACATAAATTTATGAATTTTTTCGAAGTGTTGCGGTGAAAAACGCAAGATATAAATATAGTCAGAGGTATTATGGAAGTAGAAGCAATCAGGGATTTTTTATATATTTTTCCAGCCACTTTTTCTAACAAAATAGCGGCCGTGAAGTAGTATTTTCAAGGCCCGAAATTCGGAAAAAAAATCGCGTCGATCGTGAAAAAAGTTTCGTCTATTTGTACGTTAATGGGTTAATACTATGGCAGTGCACAAAATATAATTTTTTGAATTGATAAAAGTACTCAGAACAATATAAAATAATTATGAAAGCATTTGGTAATTTTAAAGAAATGTGGAGAAAATTTTTATTGAATGGTTTTCTAATTGTTGTTTTCAGTGAAAAAGTATTGTTATTACTGATCACTTTTCTCTTTGCAGAAATATCATCATCATCATTTATTCATCATCATTTTTTCGGCTAGTTCTTCAAAATCTTTCAATAGTACACGTTTGATCAATTCAAGGTCGCAATATTATTACGTAATGTTTATCAAAAATCTAGTAACCAACTAATATCCCCCTCCATTTACAGCTCCAAACAATACTTTAAAAAACTCTCGGCTGATCGTTGCTTGAATACCTGCAGGTAACAAAGTAGCCAAAAATGAAACACCACCATGACAGTGAAAGAAGATGTTGATGATAGTTTATAGCACGCGAGGTTTAGGTAAGAATAATTATTTCGATATAATGTTTATTGAATTAAAAAAAAACATATGTAAGATGATCTATACATATTTTCAGTTGTCAATCATCATTTTTTTCGCAATCATCGCTTGCATAATCTTTGCAACCTTTGTGTATTTTCCTTTGGTGTCTGAGCCATTGGCCTTTTTGTCCAAATTTTTTCTCACACTTTTCGCATGTGTAATCTTTGCGATCTTCGTGGATTATCTTGTGGTGTTTTGTCAAATGGCTTCGAGCCCCGAATTTCTTCTCGCATTTGTCACATGCGTAATCTTTCCGACCTTCGTGAACTATCTTTAAGTGGACGATCAAATTCCATTTTTGTGAAAATTTCTTTTCGCAATAATCGCACGCAAAATCTTTTTGACCTTCATGGACTATCCTTTGGTGGATATGCAAAGCTTGTTTATGTCCAAATTTTTTTTCGCAATAGTCGCACGCAAAATCTTTCTGACCTCCATGGATTGTCTTCTGATGTTTTCTTAAATTTTGTCGAAACCCAAAGTTTTTTTCGCACTTGTCGCATACGAAATCTTTGTGACCTTCGTGAATTGTCTTTTGGTGTAAGAGCAAATACGATTTTTCTGCAAATTTCTTTTCACATTCATTGCATGCGTAATCTTTGCGATCTTGGTGAACTGTTTTTTGGTGTCTGGTCAAAGTATATTGTTGTCCGAATTTCTTTTCGCACTTGTCACATGCGAAATCTTTTAGACCTTCGTGGACCTGTCTGTGGTGTCTGAGCAATTTCTGTTTATTTGCAAATTTCCCTTCGCACTTGTCGCAACCATAATCTTTGATACCTTCGTGTACTGTCTTTTGGTGCAAAAGCACATACCATTTTTGGCTAAATTTCTTCTCGCATCTATTACATGCGAAATCTTTGCGACCTTCATGAAGTATTTCTTGGTGTCTGAGCAAGCTCGATTTTTGTCCAAATTTCTTCCCACACTTGTCGCATGCGAAATCTCTGCGACCTTCGTGTACTAACTTTTGATGGACAAGCAACGTTTTTTGTCCAAATTTTTTAATACACATTGTGCATGCGTAATCTTTCCGACCTTCGTGTACTGTTCTTTGGTGTCTGAGCAATAGCTGTTTATGTCCAAATTTCTTTTCGCAATTGTTACATGTGAAATCATTGCCATGCTCATGGACTGTTGTCATGTGCATCAGCAAATGTGATTTTTTTTCAAATTTCTTTTCGCACTTGGGACATACAAAATCTTTACGACCCATATGAACTATTTTTAGGTGAATGATCAAACTATGTTTATTATCAAATCTCTTTGCGCATATTTCACATAAGTAATTTTTGAAAACTTCGTGGAATATTTTTCTATGCTTGAATAAAGTTGATTTATTTTCAAATTTTCTCTCACACTTGTCGCACTTGAAATTGTCACGATCTGTGTGTGCTAATTTTTGGTGCGTAAACAAACTCGATTTTTTCACAAATTTCTTCTGGCACCGGTCGCATGCCAAATTTTTGCTGCTTTTGTGTTCTGATATTTGGTGTCTACTTAAGTGAATTTGGAACTTAAATATCTTCTCACACTTGTCGCATGCGTAATTTTTCTGATCATGGGGCGTTGTATCTCGTTGTGCTATCATGCTTGATTCTAGTGTAAATGCTTCCTGAAAAATATTAGAAGCGTATTTTTTGTCGTCTGAAACAACAATGTCCTGTTCACTTGAATTATTTTCAGAGGCAATTTCCTCGGATTTCTTCTCACTTTTATCCATTTTTGAAACCTAAATTAAGCGATAGATTCTTCAAGTTAGTGTCATAGAGGAATAATGATTAAAATGTTCCTTCTTGTATTAAGACTTGTTTCATCCAGGAAGATAACATTCAAACTAATTTTATTTTACTATAAACATGATCAGTGTTCGTGGGACTATTTCAATTGCTTCAGTATTGTTTACACTCAAGTTACCGATTTATTCATTTGTATATTGTGCTTACAAAATTCAAACCAGTTTAAAAGTCAAACTTGATGCCGAATTCTTCGGAAAATTGTTCAGCTATCTAAATTAAGTACATCATTTAAACTCCCTGCGATATCGAGTAACTTTTTTTCATTGAGGACTTCAAGTAATATCGTAAACATTTTTTATATTAATTCCAAAATGTGCCACCCTTGCGCCATTGCGTGCTCAATAACCCACTGATGTATATGCAGCAAACAACGTTGTGAATCGTTTTTCTTTTTCATATTTTTAATTGAGTGCCCGACTAGATCGAGTTTTTTCGGGTTCTCGCTCGTCCCTTGTGCGTTTATATAGTGTCAGTGAAAGGAGTGCAAAAAAAAGAAAAGGAGTAGGAGAAGAAGAAGAAGCAGAGTACAGGGAGCAATGTTATTCCGAGTGAGAGAAATGCGTACGGGTATATAAAAAGGATGAGAGAATTTTCTACGTCGCGGGACAGAGTGGAATTCTTTTTACCCGAGAGCTAGCTCGCTTCTTCTCCTCTCCTCTAACGCCTCCTTCTCCTTCTTCTTTTTTTTTTCGTTAGCTGCTCTGACGTGGGGTGGAAAATTGCTGAAAATGTCACGTATTGCGAGTGTCTCGACTCTCTCTCTCTCGCACGTATACACACACTCACGTACATATGGCACAGTAAGTGGCTACATATTCGCCGGCGGAGCTTTTGACTCGACTGTTTTTTTGCTCCCTCCATCTCGTGGGAGGGCAAAAACAAAATTGAGAAAAACAAGAAGATAATAAGAAACTTATGCGCGAATTATAATATCGACGAGAGAGCGCATGTGTGTGTGTGTATGCAAAAAACAAAAGAATAAATGAAGCGAAAAAGGAAAGAAACCGAAACGATTATTTTCTCATTTGGATAAGTGACGCTCTCGTCGTCGGCGGCGGCGCACACACACAGTACAGAGAGTACAAGTGCAGAGGAGAGATACGAGCATAAGCCAAAGCCCTCAGGAAGAAAAGCGGGCTAATTTGATTGTGCGCGCCGTATATATCGGCCCCCGTGCACACGTGTGTGCGCACATATATCTGTACGCGTCGATCGATCTCGCGAGCTCCGCATGGGCCGCGTTCAACGAGAGTACATAACAGCAGCATCAGCGGCGGCATATTGTATTATCCGCGCGCGCGCTTACGTAAAAGCCGAGAGTCGATTAAGCGCCGCACAGCACACGCATATTATACGCGCGTATATGGCAGCTTATTAGAAAATAGAAGATTCGATCGCGAGCTAAACATAGACGCGGCTTCACATTTTCGTTGCCGCTGTTCGTTGTTGATTTTCTGCCTTTCAGCTCTCATCGACGTTTTATTATCTACTAGCTCTCGGATATATAGCTGCGCTTCACGTCGCGCGCGTACGTCACACATATCTATCTATCTTTTTTTTCTCCACCCGTTTGATACACGTATATACGGATAGGTATATATACCGTGACGTCGGAGTACGGCACGTGTGCACTTGCACCAGTCGTTCAATATTACCGGGACACTCGGCGACAGCAGCAGCCGCAGTCAAAGGTCTTTTTCGCGAAATGAAAGTACAAAGAGGAGCAGGGGGTGGAGGAGGAGGAGGAGTGCACGCGGGGCGCGGCTACATTTACCTACATATATATGTATATGTGTGTCGCGCGCGCGGTAAAAGCCACGCGTCCCACCCGCTTTTCATCAAAATTTCATCGTTCGCGCATGATCGGTCGTAACGCATTGACGGCCAGCCATCCCGAAAAGGCTTCGATATTATATAGACGCGATATATCTATCTATCTGTCGACGACTGCTACTTTATATGAAAAATCAAATTTGCCTTTCTTCGTGCGTCGACGTGTATCATCGACATTGCGGTTTCATACGAGAAGCGCATATATATTATATATGGATCGTTCTTCAGAATTCTGCTCGTTTGAAGAATGTAAATTGAAGGACACAAGTAACGTCTATAATTTCACGAACCATGTATGTCTAATTATAACAATTCACACTTGACTTATGCAATTATACTGACTATGCCAGTTGCGTTTTGTTTTGTAGGTTTTTATTGGCATAATTTCTCATTACATTGCCAGAACACTTTTGGCCACTTGCGGATTCATAAATAAAGGTAGGTGCCATCTAGCGGTGGAGACCGAAAGTGGGATTACCGTATTCAAAATGATTGAATAAGTTGTTTGGGTTATTGAAGACAATTCCAACAATGTATAAGTCAACTGCGCTGTATCTTATATGCAATAATTTTAATTTTACCACTTGCGGATTGACAGTTGTAAGTACTCACCATCTACTGGTGGACGTTAAAAGTGGTATTATTGTATTAAAATAGTGGAAAACTAGTCTAAATTTTTTTAAAAATTAGACTTGCAATTTCGGGTCATTTAAAATGCACTTAATACTTGTAACATAATTGTAACAGAAAAATCGTCAAAAGCAATTAACGGTAATACGTTTGAAGCATTTTAAGTCGTAATTTTTTAATCTTTAACCGGTTATTAGTGTTGAGAATTCCTACTAAGGATGTGCACGCGTAACGAGTGGATTTCTCGAGTATGAACGATATAATGTACCCATCATGTACGGCACACAGTAAAATAAAAAGAAACCAAGTAGCGAGAGAGAGAGAGAATGAAAAATGATTAGGAAAAAGTCGCTTAGCTGCGGAAGACACCCGAGAGCGCCGCGACTATATATTTGTAATATAACATAACGAAAAAAAGTCAAGCTCGCTCGCTCGTCGATCTGTGGCTGGCTGGAGCTTGGCCGCCAACCGGAGCGAGCACTATGACGTCAAAAGTAAAAGCTCGTACGCAAGCGACTGGACAGTAGTTACTTACCCGTTTATATATATAGAGAGAGAGAGAGAGAAACGTAGAAGGAGCAATGTGGGATGAAAAAAAAAGAGAGAGAGATGCAGTTGGCGAGTTCAAACTGTTTCTAAATAGCTCCTAAACCGGTATAACACGAAGTTATCGCCGCGTTTTATTAAAAGCATTTGCTCTCCGCAAACTCCTTCTCTTTTTTTTTCTCTTTCTCTCTGTGTTATCTATCGAGGAGATCGCGTGTATTATTACGTGGTAAAAATTCCATGTCCGAGCTTCCGTGTTTATACTTATAGTCGGCTATTCATCGGCTTTCAAAGTTTTCAGACTATAGAGAGAGAGAGAGAGTATAAAACTATACCAAACTACGAAGCGCTTGTCTATATACGAAGAACATCGCATATTTTAAATCGGAAATTTCTGCGTTAACAAAAAAAAAAGAACGACGGAGCTGCGCGTATAATAATATTCACCGAGGAGGAGGATGAGCAGGAGTAGAAAAGGATTAAGCATCAAATTTCACCGCGAAGCTCGTACAAATTGAGAAAAAAACTCTTTCTCTCTCTCTCTCTTTCGCGGCACAGGATTTCCTTCATAAAACTTTGCTGCGCGGGAATTTCTTGCGCTTGACCTATATGTATATTATAACGCATATGCAGAGTCTAAGCTTTGTTATATACTTTATCTTTCTCCGTTTTCAGTTTTTCAGCGCTCTGCTGCCCCTGCGCGCCAAAAAAGCTATTGTGCATAGCGCTCGCGTATATATAGAATATACGATTTGTATATGTGTGGGTGCGTGTGCCGAGTCCGAGGCTAAACGCGCGCGCGCCACAGAGAGAGAGAGAGAGAGAAGGTCCTTCAATAATTTCGTTAACCTCGAGTCGTGGTTGTATAGAGATGTATATATGAACAAATTGGCGCGTTTCGAGTTGAAAATATTTCGCAGCAGCAGCAGCAGCAGCAGCTGACGATGTATAAAACTCGTACTAGTAGTCGCGACGCAATATCTCGAGGGGAAAAGGTGTGGGTTGCTTATAAACACGAGCGAATCAAAAGCACATGTATTATATATGCAATATAAAAGGCCGCGTCTCGCCAGTGCGCCTCGTCACTCGGCATTATGCATTCTTCCCGTCGATTCTCGTTCTCGTCATATTTCTCCGTCTCTCTCTCACTTTTTCCCTCGTCTTATATGGTTCCATATATATTGTAAGATGTACCGACGTCATATTTATAAAATAATGCTCTCTCTCGTGCGAGACGCGCGCGGTTAACGCATATAGTCTCGTCGACGACGCATGCTAAAACGAGGATGGCAAAGAAATGCCGCGCCCACGCGCGCAATAGGTGATATTTATGAAAACAGACATTTGTTGTAGCCCTTTTACTCTCGAAGACTTTTTTAGCTTCGCTTCGTCGTGCTTCTTTATATCATACGCTGAGGGTACATATTCCATTCCGCGCGTCTCGGGGCATCCATCGTTGCTGCTGCTGCTGTATATAACGCAACCAGTCGCCAACCGCATTGCCGCCGCCCTAGTCGTAGTCGTCGTAGTCGTCGTCGTCGTGGCGCCCCCGACCGAGAGAGCACTAGAGTAGAGCTGCCGTATGTATATAAGTACAGTACACCGCAGTCGCCATAGATTTCAATTGTCGCGCAAGTAGGAGCCGCCGCCAACCTCGGACTCTGAGTCAAGAGGGAAAGTATTGCCGACATGTGTGCGCGACGACGACGACTACTACTACTACTACTACTACTTCTACTACTTCTTTTCCTTACGCAAAATAAAGAAGAAGAAACGAAGAATAAATAAAAATAAAACGTGTAGCGGCCCCCGTACGTGCAAATTAAGTCGCTTCGTGTTTACGCAAGCTGCTCGAATATATACACGTGTCGCGGATATGTATACGCGTATATAGCGTGTTGTTTCCCGCGCCATGCATATATATAGCCGCGACGTCTGACCGTATCAGACCTCGAACTACTTGGCCGCGCGCACTACATATAGCTAGTAGTAGTAGTAGTAGTAGTGGTAGTAGCGTTGGTTTAGCCCCGCGCGCTGCACACACACACAGGGGCCGCGTTTGTATTATTTAGTACCCGCTTGGTCGGAGCTCGGAACACACCACTATAGATAAGATGAGAAAGCGAGAGAGAGACAGAGGAAAATAACGTGTAGTTTATATACGTATGGTGCGCAAGGCACGGAGCCCGCTACAGAGCTCACAGCTATAGCGTGTGTGTGTGTGTGTACAAACTTATTCTTTATGGCGTGCGCGGGGCAAGTCCTCCTCCTCTCCCGCAATGTACATAGAGTTCCTTGTTGCGGCAACACACGCCAACGTAACGTGCCCAACGTCGCTTCGCTGCAGGCCGATGCGTCGAGTCCTATGTTTACACACACGGACATTTCGTGTCGTACGGTAGAGCGCGTCGAGTGCTGTATACTGTATACATCGAGAGAGAGAGAGAGAGAGAGAGAGAGAAAGTAGAGTAACTTTTATTATCGCCGCGGCGTGTAAATTTTACCACGCTGCAGTGTATAATAATGCCACTCGTGCGCGATAAGGAGTAAAAATTAATCGTTCGTCGCTCCTCTTCTTTACTCGCTCCTTCTCACTCCGTCGTAGTACCCAGGCCCATAGTGGTAGTATAGCTCGCAATTCAACGAAATTGATGACGCACCGTGTACACCTCTTCTCGCGCAAGGAAGGAGGGAGGGGGGAGAGAATATTACAACGTCACGCCGCGCGTTAGTTTACAGCCGATGATGATATTCGGGGGCTCGCAAAGCATCCCGAGTCCCATTCAACATGGCTCTCACTTTCGAGCCTCGCGCACACAAGCTATTGTATATATAGCCATTATATAAAGTTCGGCTATTAATAGCCTCGGATTAACGGCCACATAATAGCGCGAGCTACTGCCTGATTATATATCTATAAACCTTCGGCTAGCTGCTGCAACTTCGGGGGGGAGGCAAGGAAAGTAAATAGTTTCGCGTTCGGCGCGCGCGCGTGTTTCACCTCTCGATATATATACGACGACGACGACGACGTAGTACATATAGTTGCGCGAGAGATATTTAATCGAAATTTACGTTGCATTTTTATCGCCTGCATATATACAGACATCGATATAGACGGCCCGTGTGTATCGCCGCCGTAAATCATCGGGCGAGCTTCGAGGCGACGACGACGACGACGACGCAGCAAATCTTGTTATAAACGTGTTAGCATGGCTAATATCGTTTGCTCGGCTTATATACACATCCTGCAGTTTAGCCGTGTGTATATATTTATATATATATCCGGCAGGATAATCTCGAAACAATATCGCAGGGTAAAAAAGACAGCGCGAGAGGGAGAGGAAAAAGCTATACATAGAGCCAGTTAACCCGCGCGCATAGAGATAGGCATGCGTGTGTGTGTCTCTCTTAAAAAGCGTATATTTATTCATTGCGCTCAGCGATGCAAGGCACGGGGTGGGTACCGTAGTACGCTATATATACCTGCTTCTCTCTCTCTCTCTCTCTCTCTGGTTGCTGAGATCTCGCGCGCGCGAGCTCTCTTTTGCCGCGCGCTCGACGGGCCGCGCGTTATGAATTTCAAATTCGAGCCACGGCGGCCGTCGCTATATACATATACAGCTACACACACACACACACACACACACACTCACGAAATGCTTTTGCCATTCTAAATCCGCATCAGCCCGGCAAAGCTACATATACACCGCATATATAGCCGTTCCGTGTACATGCAGCCACTCACTTCCCCCCGCTTTTTTTTTTATTATACGGAGCTTTATACGTATATATTTATCCATTATCGCTTAGCGTGCGCCGTAGTAGCAGCAGCGACTACGGTGTATAATATACGATCTGCAGCAGCACACACACACACACACACAATCAAGGAAACGTACCGAGTAAAAAGTAGTGCAAGCGAAGGAGAAAGGAAGGAGAGCGTGCGGGAGACGCCGAGTGCCGCCGCTGCTACTCGCGATTTTTCGGGTCACCGCCGGTAATCTTGCGGAAAAATACTTGCGGATGAGAGAGAGAGAGAGAGAGAGAGAGAGAGAGAGCTAGTGTAGAATATATATATACGCGTGCGAGCGAGGCAAGAGCCAGAAAAGAGTGTGTATAGGGATGAGAACATTTCCGCGGGAGCAGGAAATCGAATGGGTATACTACTGACTGTGTGCGAGAATAGATGTACGGAGGAAAAAAGCTCCCGTTTCTTATTCTTTTTTTTTTGCTTCTTCTTTATATATATTTAAGTGCGCACACGCTTATGTATGTATAGGAGCACCTTGGCGGCGGGGAGAATTTTTACGATATTATTAATTATCGAACGAATAATCAAAAAAGTTTTCGCAACAAAATAAAATAATAATAAAAAAAAAAGAATAAGAAGACCTGCATTATATATTACAGGGTCGCGATCGACGAGGGATTAGAAGCGCGTTATCGATCATCGTCCACGAGCGCTCCCAGCCTATCGGCAGGCTTAATGCGCCGAGACCTCCTTTTTCTTTCTCAGCTGCGAAACTTTCCTAGTCGTGAATGAAAAGTTCGACGACGACGACGAAGATGTTTATTGAAAAAGAAAGGGCGGATGAAAAAACGTCATTGTCCTCGACGTTATAATCGATATTATCATCTGTTATATTGCGAAGAATCGACACGTTCAATGAAAAATAAAAAAATCTGCAACTTCTCCGATTCATTATAGGCATGGCTAGACGAGCGCCACGAAAGTCAACATTTATAGCGGTTGATTAAATCTTTCTCAACGCTTATAGCACGATGGAAAAGTGTCCTTTATTTTATCCATCTCGCTCGCAACTAATAAATCAAGCTAATAAAATCACTCCACACTTTCTCCGCGTATACTTTGCGGAGCCCCCGAGTGCGCGCAAAGTTGGCAGATGTTCCCTCCTTCGTGCACTTATATACACACGTAAACAGCTGCAAAAACACGATGCAATTCATCCCTCTATTTACTTTATTTAAGCCGTTTTTTTCCAAACTGTATGTATACGTGGAAGGCGCGTACGCGTTCGGGAACTGGGGTGGTGGAAAAAACGAAGAGTCGGAGGGCCGCGGCGTACTCGTACGAGAAAGAACAGCAGCAGCAGCAGCAGCTATAGCTCTGCTCTCGCACGAACACACGATGTAAACATCGCACCCGCATTTACAGGCGATTTTCTCTTAGCCCGCCGTAGGATATATACCGATGAAAAATGAAAAAAAAAAGACAACAGCAGCAGCAACAACAACAACATAAGACCAACAAAACGAGCTTCCATTGTATTAGTTTTAACGGCGGGGTTAAAAAAAAAAGAAGCAGATCGTGGCTGTTCCAAAGCCGATTTCGCAGCGTTATATATACGCGCGAAAGATTATAAAAAACGACGCGTTGGGTGTACTTTGCGCGCTGTGGCGCCAATTCGCTCGCCTTTTTTTTTCCTCTATTTTTTTTCTTTTTGTTCATTTCTATTTCGCTTCTTTCAGCGACGGCTAAAAGTGCCCCGCGCGTTCGCGAAGCGATAATGCCCCGGCAAAAATATGCAGATGAATATTAGTTAATGATAGCTGCACAGAGCTGCTCTTCCTCCTTTTTCTTTCTTTTTTTTTTTTTGTCAATTTTATGTACGAGTAAAAATGGCTTTTTAACGATGCCGCCGCGCTAATGACCAACGAGAGAGAAGCGAGAGAGGATGAGAGGCAGAGCGAGAGAGAGAGCGGGAAGTGCATCAAAACTTGTTTCGCGCTGCAAATCGTGTATGAATTTATGCGCTGAATTATGCCGTTATTATATTTGCACTCGCGGGCGGTATACCGGTTTTAATAAGTATACACACATTCGGTGCATCGGTACTCGCCGAGATTTCGCCCGACGATGGAACGATATTTAATTTCTCCAGTGCACTCGTCGTATAATTGAAGCTGTTTGTGTATTGATTATAATTTTATATTTCGCTCGTGCGGTGACGTGTACCGCGTGGCACGTATATACACACAAGCTGTGCAGCAAAAGATTCAGTTGATACATTTTAGGAATCGATTGTAAATCCGCTCAAGTGAATTTACTACGAGAAAAGAGGGAAAAAAATGTGTCGCTCGAATCTATCAACAGCAATTTCGACGACGTTCTCCTTGCGTACGTGGCAATTCAGCATTTAACCAAACGCGATGTTTTATATTTTTCTCTCTCTCTCTCTCTCTCTCTCTCTCGCCATCGTCATCTTTTTATCACGTTCGATAAAAATTTAGTTGGTGGTCGTGAAAAATGCTCCGAACGAGTAAACGCGACAGACGGATTCGCGCATTCGTGGAGCATTATACAGTCTTATAAAGTGACGAGTGTCACCGCTGTCGTCCTGCAAATAATTCTGTGGATTTTCGCTCGAGGACTTAATCGCTCGGATCTTATATCGGTGGGTAAATTTATATTTACCGATTGATTTCGAATTTGAACGTTGAGCGATGTGACTTTGCTAGTCAAGTACTCAAACGGTCTATTTTATGTTGAATCGAGCAAATGAGCGCGAGATCATTTTTCATGGTTTCACAATTTGTAACTTTTTCAATGTTTTATTGAAACGTGGATAAATATTAAACGCGTAGACTTAATCGTAAGAAGATAATACAATTAATTGTGTCGAAAACCGTGTTCATTTATATAAATCGAAAATGTCTTTGCCACTTGCGGGTTTGAAATACTCCATCTGTTGGCACAATCCAACGTGGCAAAACAATTGGCCAAACAATGCCGCGCGACAGAGTGCGAGGATAGTTCAAGAAATTCATACTTTATTAGGCTATTCCTTGGTTCCAAATTGAAATCTCGCTCCTGACCTTTTAAAAATTCGTTCGAACCTGCAAATGAAAAAAGCCATTATAGCCACGACTCTATTACATAATGATTTTATCGAGAATGATAACGTGTCTGGCAGTAAGCGATCTCTTACGCATATTATATTACATCGGTCCAATTATATACAGGACAAGCAAATACTCGCATACACGTATTATTACGTATGTATGTGTGTATGTGTGTTGCGTGTACAACGAGGAGCTAGATCGCGAGCGTACATAGGATCGCAGCTCGCAGGAATACGGGTCAGCTCCGGCAGTGGTACACTGCAATTGCAAATCGATATTAGCTAGGTGTACGGTATACACGTACGAAGCACATACGAAGCAGCTCGAACAATAGCAGCAGCTCTGGGGGCAGCAGCTGCGTGTATATATACGCGAACGAATCGTAAATACGCGTATAGTATATAACGTTTGCCCATGCGTGCCCGGAGCCCCTTTGACTTTATAGCGTTTCGTTAATTTCGTTTCTTCGATAATTTTTTACTCTCTTTCTCTCTGGGCTTCGCCGGCCAACTCCATACCTTCGGACGAGTTCATAAATAAACAACGAGTATTTGCTAGGATTTGCGCGTCGATGTAACGCGATTTACAATGCGATCGATAGGTCGCAATTACTATGCACCCACGTAATACGAACACACAAGTATGTATACATTTTCGCGTGGCTGCAGTGGACTTTAAATGGCTCTGCGCGGGCGATCTGTTATTATACTTACATATATACCGAACAGCCCCACACGCGAGTCTCGCCAACGCGTGCCAGAAATTTATTTGTGAACTAATTTCCGCGCGCTAAACTCTCTCGTCTCTTGCTACTATATAACGTGTGCAAGATCAGTGGCGTCGTGTAGTTTCGCAATATGTAGTACGCCAGTGTGTCTGGACTCGAACGAGCGAGCGAGCTTCTTTACGTATAATATTTATACATTATGGGCGAAAGCGTAAAGAGATCTGTAGAATTTAAGCGAGCGGATTAAAATAAACAATTACTCATAGCCATATACATGCAAACCGCCACCGAAGAGAGAGAGAGAGAGAGAGAGAGTTATCCGCGAGTGGAGGAAAAGGAATTGAATCCATAATAAATCCTCGGCGCGCGACAAATCAAAGCTCGAATTTTCGCGGGTGCATCTCGTTTGCACAAGGAGGAGGAGGAGCTATTATACGACGTATTATCCGTATTATATAGCCCAAAGCCCGAGTACTACTACTGCACTGCCGCCACTGCAGAGCTACTGAAAGTTTTGCAGCTCTATATCCCGCGCGTTAGCTCGTATTATGCAAATCTATCGGATAGGAAGCTAGAGCGAGAGAGAGAGAGAGAGTAAGAGCAACAGAAGAGATCACTTGGTAGTCGGTTTGTGCGTGCGTTAGAGGGAGAGAGAGCTTTAATAAACAAGCGCGTTTACGTACACAAACACGCTCGACTCTCGGAGTGAGATGCAGCTGCAAGCTCGGCCGTACGCGGCGATACAAAAGCTCTCCAGCTAGCTATTTCCAAGTTTTCTTAGCTTATATTCGCGACACGAAGAGAGCCAGAGAGAGAGAGAGAGAGACAAACAGAAAGAGATCCGGTTATATTGTTGCCGCACGACGCGCCCGAATACGAGTTGAGCTGCACGCTGCGAGCTTAAATATTACGGCCCTCGCACGCGCCCTCGTATACCCCGGCGTTTAAATGGTAATTTTAACTACACACTCTTTGCTGCGGAGAGAGTCACGTGCGCTGCAGCCCGGTGTATATAGGGTAGCGTTTCTTTACGTTCTTCTCTACATATACAGCGGATAAAGACTCGCGTTTATGCTCGCCTCGTGGCTCGGCATGCCGAATGCGACCCGACGACGACGACGACGACGACGAGACGCCGCGCAGACTTTTTCGACGACTCGCACACATTTATACGCGGGACAGCTGCCTTTATCGCCTCGACAGATATCCACGCGCGAATAACGCAGCGTACAGCCTTTTCAATATTAATCAACCCCTTTTGCCTCTTTTATGGATCTGTTTTCGGACGAGAACAAGAAGAAGAAGAAGCAAGAAGATGAAGATGAAGAATGGAGAGGAAAAATTTCCAAGTCTCGATCCGAGAATTTATGGGAATTGATAAGCGAGCCGAAAGCACGAGACTATATCGTATGCATATATAGGCGGCGGCTCCACCCTTGTATGAATTTATAATGCGTCAGGATATATACCAGCTAAGCGAGCTATGTAGGTTTACGGCTTTTCTCTCTCTCTCTCTCTGGACTGCAGCTCGCGCAAACGGCCCTCAGCAGGTAATAAAATCAAAAGCACCGAATCGCGAGCTCGCAACTTTTCGATCTATATATCTTAAGGTGTATATACAGGGTGCGGCAAAAGTATGGAGACACCTGAAAATTTCGCATGATAAGCGTAGAAAAAAAATTAAAAACCTCATATCCGACGTATTTTTCGACGAGGAATCCAATGGTGACCTTGAATTTGACCTTGAACATAACCTTCAAGCTCCAGCGACCCAAAAATCGATTTTTCAAATGGAAACCCCCAATTTTTATTTC
>CACVKI010145125.1:12328-79059 GCA_902732785.1 Trichogramma evanescens | reverse complement strand
ACGTGCTAATCGACCTCGGCTTCGCCTCGGTCGCTTATTTCACGTGCACTGGGATTTTTCTGTTTTTCCCGGCCTAGGACAGTAATATACTATTTCAGTATAGCCGAAAATGGACTAAAGAGTGAAGAAAAATGAAAAAAATCTGAAGATAATTATGTTGGTGTGCGCGTATTTGTGTCCGATCGAGTCTATGCTCGCGGTATCCGTGTGTATTTCTATTTGATAACTGGCCAATTCGTCAGACTTTTTAGAAAATGTTTTTTTTTGGGACAGTAAAAAATCTTGATACGAGTTTGAAAAATTCGTCGAGCTATTTAAAATCATTTTCTTTGTGCGGGAAAAAGTCTGAGGAAAGGTCTAGATATCTTCTGGTCGCCAAAGCGAGACTTGGGTCAGATTTTTGATAGACATAATGTACCAGACTATATGTAGACTGTTCCCAGACTTTTTTTTTACTCGATAACAAAATATTACGAGTAAAATCATGCGTATAAATAGTCTTGAAACAAATAAACAGAAAGGATAACGCGCTCGCCCTCTGCGCGCGGCGACGCATGGCACTTACAGGCTTCCGTAGGCTTCCGTACTGAACAAACGAAGCGCACGCGCATAGGTATACTTTCTCTAATCCACGTCAGACCTTTCTCTTATGAAGTGTGGTATTACGCGTCGAACTTTATATATATAGATATTGTAATGGCTATACCAATATGGCGGCGTACCCCCGGAGATTAACACGCGTTGGATACAAATAGTCTCAATTAAACGCATTCTCGTCGTATTAATTATCCGCGGGTGGAATGTGACAACTCAAATTCATGTGAAATTCGACGAGGAATCCGAATATCGAATTATTTTTCGAGCAAAATTTTTTGACTTCGACGCTCAATACTGTGGTTTGGTTGAAAATTTTTTATGTGTTAGTGTAGGTTACGAAGTCGCCTCGTGAACAGCAATAAGAAATATATCGCATCTAACCGCAGCAACTAATATTCTAGTGAAAAAAGTGAAATATCTTGAAATTATAAGTGATTGTGTTTGTTTAAATAAAACGATGACGATCGACCCCCGCTTTCATTTTGAAAATCTACGGAACGATGACGTCGGATGCGTCTCTTCGATCGAATCGATGAAGAGTCTGCGGCAAAAGGTCGATTGGGAGAACGAACAAGAAAGAGATAAATTTTTCTATCAAATCGTAGCTTTGATAAAATGTTGGCGGGGCCCACTCCCGAATCTTCGAGACATTTTTCGAAGTAACGAAATAGATTGGCTTCTGTGGAAGGATTCAAAGCAATCCCATGATCCAACAAGTCCTATGTTCGATATCGGCGAACGCTGCCACATCACCGACTTTGTAACCAGGACCGGCTATAAGGATGAGCCTGAATTTGATGAAGAAGGTAGGCCATTGTTGCATCGAACCACTGCATTGCATCACGTTGAAGAAGTCTTCTTCGGCTTCGGCTGGGCTCCCCTAGTCTATGATCTTTTTAAAATCTACGACAAATTCGACGTGAACTACACCGACGAGTCTGGATTGTCACATTTCCACGTGGCCTGCCGAGTTGGCTGTCTTGATATCGTTGAGAAATTTCTCGAAGCTGGGCAAGATCCCAATTGCATCGTGAAATCGACAGACGATTCGGCGCTCCATCTGGTGTGTCGGCGCCACGACAGGACCATAATTGAATTACTGCTGAGACGGGGCGCCAGTCCAAATTTGCCCAACCAGAAGGGAAAGACTTTTCTGCACACTATAAGCGAGGAACGTTACGATGAAAACTTTGCAGCGTTCTTTTTCGAGTTAACCGACGAGTTGAATCGTCCGGTGTGGGTCGACGCCAGAGACAACTTGGGTAATACACCGCTGCGATGCATCCCGCTTACTACTCGCAACCGAGGCACGTTGGAAATGCTGCTGAGACGTGGCGCCGATCCGAATTCGGCCAACAATAATGGAGAGACCTTTCTGCATGCTATAAGCGAGGGACGTTACGACGAAAACTTTGCATCGACCTTTTTCGAGTTGACCGACGAATTGAATCGGCCAGTGCTAGTCGACGCCAGGGACAACTTGGGCCGGACACCGTTGCACTTGGCTCTGGAAAGAAAGAGCGAGGCTGCGGCGACGTTTCTTCTGACGAAAGGCGCCGGTCCGAATTTTGCGGACGATGATGAACGGACTCCTCTGCACTATATCTGCCGGAGTTTTCGCGACGATGACGTTGTCAGGCAGTTTTTCATGACCAACAAAGAAAGGAATCAATGGCCTGAGGTCGACGTCAGAGACAAATTGGGTCGGACGCCTCTTCAATGGGCCGTGGCGAATTTCCATCCATACATGGTGGACGAACTCTTGGACAATGGCGCCGATCTGTCCTATTTCGTTTTCCCCACTAAGTGTCATTTCGACGAGTGTATTGAAAATCTGATGGAAAATCATTGGAAGAAATTAGAGTTTGCGTCTGGTTTGTTAGCCGTTGTTGAACTCATAGAGGATAGAGGATACGAGTTGGACCGAAGCGACGCCTTGACGATCATGTCATTGTTGTCTGAATACAAATCGTTCGACGATTTGACAGATGATGAAAAATCTGGTTTTGACGGCGAGGAGTTCGCGAGGAAAGCAAAAGAGATAAGGATAACAACGAGTCAGTCGGAAAGAGAGAGCGAAGCCGAAAGTTCGGAGCTGCCATCGCTGTACGATCTGATCCAGTCGGTACCCAAACAGGCGGCGAAACTACTCACTTACGAGGACTACTTCGAGTTTGCGCAGTCACCCGAATTTTCAGATCTTTCCAAAGCGTCCAGAGATTATTGTACGTCACATCTGTGCGAGAAACTATCGAGGAAATTTTTCCTGGACTGGGCGATATACCCTTTCTACGAGCTGATACATAAAAGACTGCCGATTCTTTGCTGTGAAATGATCATCGAGAATTTGAACAACGAGGATTTATATAATATTTGTTTGGCGGCTACAGGTCCAACAGATACGGACGGTGTAGACGATGTAATCACAAATGTCATAAAATGTAACAACTAAATACCGAGCGAAAGTGAAGGCCAAGAAGCCCCAAAAAAAGCTAAAACATAATTTTCTTTTAAATGTACACTCTAAACCCAAAAGAGTAACTTTCGAACCTCAGAAGAGAAAATGACGCCGTTTACTCTTTTGAGGTTCGAAAGTTACTCTTTTGGGTTTAGAGTGTATATAATTTTATTAAATGTTGTAGATTTTCTATATCATTCTAATAAATAAATTGATAAAAAGAATTTCCAATTATTTTGCGTATTCTTTATTTTCTCACTCCTCCTCTGCTATAGCCGCAGTGCTGTATAGACGCGAGTTGTACGAGGAAACTTGTACTCGTACTCGTATCTGTTAATTGTGACTGCCTTGATTATATTACAATTGATAAATTGAAAAAGAAGCGAACGACTCCTAGATAACTCATCGTTTTATAATATCGTTATGAATGGTATACAACATAGTTGCAGTCGAAAAAAATAAATAAATAAATACGTAAACCATAAATTCAAAAACTTAAAAATGAATTGATTCTGTTACTATAGCTCCTACAGCTTTATAAGAAGATTTTTCGTTTGAACATGTATCATGTCACACAAACGAAATAAATAAAAATTTATTGAACTTGTACTTTGATTTTTTTTCCTTTTTGAATTTAATGTCAATTACAATTTACAAACAATCAACAACAAAAATGTCACAGCTTCTAGCGGCTTATTGACTTTGAAAAAATATTTCAGTTTTCACCCCGTCCTGTCTCTCGTGCAATCGACTATTTCTCTCATAATATCGTTAGGAAAAAAAAAATCTTCGTTATATAGCCAAGACAAACAACTCATAACGGCAAAAGCTATAAGCGCCCCATGCCGGCCTGCCCCGCACGCATATCGTATCGATAACGCCTCGCACCCGCGAGGACGACAGTCAAAGGAATAAATAAACAAATCTACGGAGTAACTCGAGTAAGTCTCTCATGAAAAAAGAAAGATCCGACGATAATCTCACTCGTCAAAGTGTACGTAATCCACGTCGGGGTTCGTTGAAATGGTCGCGACTCGCTTTATAATAACAATCCATACGTTAATAAACGTGGTTTGAGACACCCCCTCCTGCTTCGTCGCGAACACGCGCCCAGCTATATATTATATTTGATTATTATATCACGTATACGTAGGTATACACAGAATTGCATAAGCCAATAATGAATAATATATTTTTCA
The DNA here is from genome assembly GCA_902732785.1 of Trichogramma evanescens. NCBI lineage: Eukaryota > Metazoa > Arthropoda > Insecta > Hymenoptera > Trichogrammatidae > Trichogramma > Trichogramma evanescens. The sequence goes on along the minus strand of CACVKI010145125.1, from coordinate 74,805 downwards.
TTCATCGCCGAGCACGTATAGACGTAATACAGCACTATTATATATAGAGACGTCTCGCCTATGCATTATTACATTATCGCAGCCGCTATGTACTATATACACGGCCGAAGCGGCGGTCGGCTTGGAACTTCAATTTTCTCTGCTGCTCCGCTCTCTATTAATACGGCCTATATACCCGCTCGAGACTCGTGCGCGTGTAGTAATATCGTTATATATACGTGCTATCTCCGAGCGCAACGTAAATTAGGCCGCCCGACGCGCGCGAGCATTCGATGATTTCATTTTTCAGTTTTCTTCTTCTTCTTCTTTTTTTCTTCTCACTTAACTCAGCCCTTTCTCGCAGGCGAGGCATACATGCATTCGGGCGATAGACGAAGATAAGATACTATTGTAAAAACAGGAGGTCGCGGAGCGGGGGTGTATATAAATCGAAGCAAGGTTGCTCTCACCCACTCACACTCGCACACACACACACACACGCGCGCTTACTTACGCTCGCAGTGTGTACCATGATTACTACACGGGGAGGAAAATTGAAATTTTTATCGATCGAATGGGGGNNCTTCAGAATTTCTCGTGTTCTTACTTTTCGATCGATCGATCGAGCTATATTTAATATCAAATATAAATTTTTCATCGGTAACGATAGATCGAATTATATATCGAAGCCACTATCCTCGACGCGTGTGTGTGTGTACACGAGTGCACAAATTGTGTCTTTTACTGACGTCTTGTGTGTGTACATATACACAAACACACACTCAGACATCATTCATTTATCGATTGCAGCCGCGCACCAAGTTCGCTTACTACGACTATACAACTTGCTACTACTACAACTACTACTGCTACTACTACCACCATTATACAAGAAGACTGAGGAAGTGAGCGAGGTAAAGGATGGACGTCCGGAAGGTTTTACGCATCGTGTATACACACATCATCATGATTATTTTTTACCCCTCGTCAATCAATCGTTATAAAAGCGCGAGAGAGACCAAAAAAAAATATCGAAAGCCACCACGCGAGAGTTCGCGGATTCCGCGACTGATCGATAAAATAGCGTGTATACATATATACACACACACACACGAGCGCAAAAGCACGAGAGAGAGAGAGAGAGAGAGAGAGAGAAGTGTGAGAGCTTCCGAAAACGCACAGTAGAACGAGTTGAAGTTTAGTCAGCCAGTGGCGCACACTATATGCCACTATGCACACTTCGATGCTTTTCTTACGTATCTTTTACATACTTTTTTTTATTATAGAGAATAGATTTTCCTCTCTTCGAAGCAAAACGAGTAAAACGGAACCGCGGGTGATTATTGGCAACGACAATCCGAAAAACTCACTTTTCTCGGCGGCGGCTGCTGCATCTTGTCCACTCACCAGCAGCACGCGTGCGTGCGTGCGCCTGGCCTCGCTTCTCTCGATCAACAATTATACCTCTTCGATGCACTGCTGAAGCACTCCCCCCCCGTGTCGTCGACACTTTTATGAATTTTCTTCGTCAACCCCTCGAACGACAAAGAAAAAACAACGAACAAACACGACACCGCACGACGACGACGACGACGACGATGGAACGAGGAAGTCGACGACGAGGGGCGCCCGGCGGCACACAACTGCTGCTGCTGCTGCTGCTGCTGCTGCCCGCCCCGTTATATTACAACACACGAGTCACGCATACACACACCGAGCCACACTGTGCTGCCTTCTGCGGGGGCTGCAGCGTCGAACGTTCACTCTCTCTCTTCGGCGGAGTGACTCTGCTGCTGCTGCTGCTGCTGCTGCCAGCCACAGCTAACTACCCCCTATTGATCGGGCCGGCGCCTGCGCGACTTGTTCATAATATTTGCGATTCTCGTCTCGTTGTCGCGGCTCGGCCAACCCCTTTTCGCGCGCGCGGGTTTATCATCATACGTCCTCGTCGTCGTGTGTGACGCAGGTGTGGAATTGTATGAAAACTATTTTCATAAGAATGTACAAAAAAACAAAAACGCATCGACGTTGAATTTCTGTGTGGACTCATTTTTTATTGTTGTAATCATTATTATTATTATTCAACTTTTCGTTTTCTTCAATGTATACAGGTCATTGGTATCTTTTTCGGCTGTCTTCTTTTTTAGCGTTACAACGATATACGAATAGACAAAAGTAACCGTACGAAAAATCACCTTTTTTTATTAATGATGAACAATTGACAAAGATTATAATATTACTTATTCGAAAAAATTACAGCTTAACAATGACGAGCAAAAATCGTGTGGACGAAGATTTTTCACAATCTTTGAAGTTTACGAAAAAACTTTGGAACAATTATCATGGCGATGGAGAGATTTGATTTTTTTTTCAGTTTTCATTGCCCTGTTTTAACGAATTTTTGTTCGAAAAGATCCCCAGCGACCGATACATATTTACAAAGGTACAAAACTGGTAGTAGAATATAATTTCCACGGTACGTTATTTTGTTTTTTTTTCTCGTCCAAATTATCTCTTTTCTACGTTTTGATTTACATAATTCAGATAAATATTTATTACATATTTACATCGTCTATTCGGGTTTTTTTCCAGTGTTATTTTTATGTAAAGCATCGATCTGATTATAATGTAAAAATTCATCAACCAATCTGGTTAATCAATATTTCGATATAAAAATTGAACTTCATTTTTGTTTTAACGATAAATTTTATCTACTTCGATATAGAGAGCACTGTAAAGTATCGAAAAATTTGATGAATCTTCTTGGAAGCAAATTCACATTGATTATTTTTTTTTTGTCAACGATCTATTACAAGAATAACATTAAAAATACTGAAATTTGAAGAAAATTAGTAATTACAATCGATTCATTACAAAAACGTCTTCTCAATTACATGACAAGCCGCATTGTACTTTCAATTAATTTTATTCGACGAAGCTTATTGAAGGGTAAATACATTTAAGAAATGCACAAAGGTTCGCGAGGAATTTTTTTGAATAAAATCTCGACTTTTTTAATCAACTGTATGAATACTATACAACGACATCGTAGAAAAATAACGAGTTACAGAATTTGTAAAACCCTTCGTATTTGCGCGGAACGGAAATTACAGAACGACACTTGAACACTGCAACAATACCAACGAAAAAAAAATTCAAGACAAGTTACGTATCTTACAATTTTTCATTATAACTGGCAGTGAAACATTAGTTAACACGTACGGCGAATACTATAGTTTTTTTATATCTTTTTTTTTTGGTTTATCAGCGTTTCTCCCGCGCGCAATACACTAAAGTTATTATTAAAGCATCTACGTAGTGACGTGTAGGCTTTTCATTCGGCGCTTTACTTTCTGCATAATAGTCTCATATGATTTTTTATGATATAAGCTTATAAAATATACGTCTGAATTTTTTTTTATATATTTGCTAAATTAACGATATAGTAGGGGGGAGGAGTGGGGTTTACATTGTAAAAGGTTGAAATCAGTCAATTGGGAAATACAGTACTATCGCATCGCCCTGCGAAACAGACGGACGATAAAGGGTAGGAGCGAGGCGGCGTGCGAAAAGGAAGAAGAGAGTTTGGGCTTCAGTCGTGATAGGGAGTAGTATCTCGTCAGTCGTGGCTGCTGGCTGTACGCATCAGCGGATGGCTGTTGCTCTTCTTGGTTTTCCAGGAGACTCGCTTTTTCGCGAGGGCCGAGGCCGCCGCGCCGCTCCAATAATTGTCGCCGCTCGCTGGTGGTTCTTGCTGCTGAGTTGCGGAAGCTGTCAGTAGCTCCGGTTGCGGCTGCTGCTGCTGGGGTTGGGGCTGATGCTGCTGTTGTGGCTGTTGGAGCTGTCGGGGCTGCTGCAGCCGTTCCAGAGGAGGCAACGGCTCGAGTAGTAGCAGCCCTTTCTCCATTACTCAGGGCTGCAGCTGCTGCTGCGGCTCGTCCGCCGCGAAGTTGGCGGGCTCAGGCTCGGCCGCCGCATTCATGAGGGCCAACGCACCGGCACCATCCACCATCGGCGCCTCTATGTAATGACATCGACGTACTCACAATCATTAAGTTTCGATCGAGAAGCCATCGGCCGGAGAATTCTCTCCGCCTACAATGTGGCCTACGAGGATGATCATCCTTACCAGGGTCGAAGCGCGGCCCGGCGTCCTCCGGCGCGGCCCTGATCTCGAGTCGGGCGATGTTCGCAGCGATCATCGGGTCAACCGTCGAGGAGTCGAGGACCGGATCGGCCGTAGCCTCAGCGAGATTCGTCACCGACTTGGACTTGACGCACTGAAAGTCCACGTGGCGGCTCTTGGCCTCCTCCTTCTCCCAGGACATGTGTATGAAGGGCCGCTGCACGTAGTTGTAGATGACCTCGGCCCTGCCCCCGGCGCGCTTCTTCACCTTCTCCTTGTAGGTCGGATAGCCCTCGATGCCGAGGCGTATCTTTTTCAGGCCGCGCTCCTTCATCACCTGCTTGGCTACGTCGCGATTCTCGATGTATTTGAAAAATCGATACATGGCTGTGCTATTGACGGCTGTGGATAATGACAAAAAAAAAAAATTAGTAAAGGCCTTGAATCAGCTAATCGAGTGAACTCACTTTGGGAATACTCCTCGCCCATTTGCGGCGGATACTCCTCGTCCCAGTCGACGACGTCCTCCTCGAGCAGAACGACGACGTGACACTCGCGATCGCCTCGGCGAGCGCTGTTGACCATCAGCGGCAGTATGAGATCCTCGAGGAACACCTCGAACTGCGAGCGGGCGCCTTCGTTCGACAGCTCGTGCAGCAGACCCCCTGCAAAATAGGGGAGGACGGGGTGGGAGAGAAAGAAGAGGAGAAAAAATTAGTCCGCGCCGAACCCCGGTTAAACACGATCGATCGAAACAATCGCAGACCTCGCCCGGACTTACTGAGATTCTGACACTTCACGGTGCCGGCGTCGAAGGGGACGAGCAGGTAGTCGCAGGCCTCGCGCAGCTCCTGCACCGTGACCGTGGGCGGGCAGTGTATGACGCCCTCCTTGTAGTACTCGAGCACGGCCCGGAACACCATCGCGGACATGCCGTCGGCGACCTCGTACTCGCCGCGCTCGTTCTTCTGGGCGAACTCCATGCCCGAGCTGAACATGCGCCCGAGCATGGTGTTCGGGTGGGCCGTGAACAGCGACGGGTCCACGACGAATCTTTTGTAAGACAAAAAAAAAAAAAGCAGCGTTACATCGAATGTTTCACGCTGATGCGTGGAGGACTATAAGCTTTATATACCTGGTATTGTCGACGATGAGTATTTCGGTGGTCGGAGGATGCAGCGTCACTGCCGACGTGTTCATTACGACCTCGCGATTCTGGTTCGGTTGATTCTTTGCGATCCCCATGCCTGGTCTGAGTCTGAAAAGTCACGCAACAAGGGGGGATGAGTCTTACACGCGCGTGCGATCTCCCGAATCTCTCGAATACGACGATTCACAATTTTTTTTTCTTTTTTTTTATCTCACGACAATTTTATTTTTTTATTTATTTACTTTTTTTTTATCCACCTCAAGCTAAAAGATACACATATAATAATAAATTGCACACATACAGTATAATAAAGAGCTTTTTATTTACACAAGTTCGATCGATGTTTGTTAATGAATGACGATGAGTTAAAAACTGAATATAATCACATATAATAAATAAATACAAAAAATAAAAAAGACCAATCGAACGGAACGTAAAGTAAAAAAATCGAAGAGATATAAAATGCAAAATATATTTAAAAAAAAAAAACATGAAAAAACAAAACTAAACAAAATAAAAAAGTTTTCCAAGTGAACAAAATTACCTTCCGTGTTGTGCTAAATTTGTGCTTTGTCTGCTTGTATCGTACGAACGACTATGATGTTTGCTGTTCCCATCCCGATGTGCCAAACAAGATTTCGGTTTGGTCGAGCCACCACAACTACATGCAAAACAATCACATATTTTTTTTCCTTTTTTTTTCTCTCTCTCTCTCTTACAAAATTCCTATTGATTAATCTTCGGAAGAGCACATTTTGTCTTGTACATTTTATAAAGGGGGGGAGCTTTTTTTTCAAGTATCGTTCTAATAACTTTTGCAAAAAACGAAAATTATAATAGAAAAAATGATAATGGCATCGCAAATGATGGATGATAACTATGTATAAAAAATTTGTTTAGTTGTTTGATTTTGGCTCAAAATAAGCAAATCATTGAGAGATTAACTGTTGCCTTGAGCAAAAATCAATTTTTGTTACCATTTTTCTGCAGTCAGTTGTCTCAGGATGATGAAATTGTAGAGTTAATAAGTCTTATATTCACTACTTACCCATCTTACAATTATGTTTAATTTATCTAAGAGTTATTGGGTAATTAGTATTTATCCTACCTTGAACGATTCTTGTAAGATCGTCTTCTTTCACGCTCATCCGATTCTTTACAATCAGTCTCTGTATCACTACTACTGTCTTGCAGGTAATTCAGACGATCTGCAGGATTTGACATCTCGTGTCTCCTGTACAAGAAAACTTTTGATCAATATTATTTTTTCAATTCTACTGAGTATATTAAAACTATTCATTAAATTGTATACTTCATGAGAAATAGATTGATAAATGAGATATCATATTTACTTCATTATTCATGTATTAAAGTCACAATGATCAATGAATGAAATTGTTAAACACATTTGGGTCTTCCCATAAAGTACAGAATTAAATATTAAAAAAAAAAAGAATGTTAAGTAAGTCTGCGAATCTCTTACAGACGCAGTTTCTTATCCCCATGCACTCCATGGATGTCCTACATGTCTCACAACGTTGACGCAGTTTGACAGAGTTCTCATCAAGAGGAATGTATGATGGATGGCTAGATGGCAAGTATACAAAGTTTGGAGATGATGAAAAAAAAAGAGATAAAATAGAAATCAGACGATGGTGTCAAAAAAAGTTGACGTATTTGCTACTGAAACATGAACACTTTTGCACTGTGCTCTCATTGAGACTCGAGCACCTCTCTCTGACTGCAACGCACTATATGAGCAAAAGGCAAAGCTAGACACCAAGTTCAAGCGATAATATTCCATGTGAACTTGATGGAAATAGATATATAGATTAATTTATTTGACCTTTGCTCATTGTTTCATCTTGTTAAAAGCTTATATTACACGCGAGACAACTCACACACAACAATCATCATAGCTATTACCAATTGAATATGCAATCTTTGCTATCGCGCGCGTCAAACCTTCGAGCGTCGTGTCTATCAATCTATTTTTAGTCACAGATGAATAATAAAAATCACGAGACACCGAGCTCGGGGGGCTCTATACACAATCATCACCCGCAGCTTGATATTTACAAAAAAATTACCCGCAGACACGGCCAGCACGATAACTGTCACGCAGCTCGAGTCGCAGGATACGTTTTGTTGTTGTTGTTTTTTGTTTGTTTTTGCGCGCACGAAGTTATGGGCGCGGTAATGGATCAATCGATGTAAGCCCGTCTTCGTTGCATCGCGGCTAGTAGTGGCATACAATGAAAATATAATGCCGAACACACGATCCGCGATTCTCTCGATCTCTCAATGAAAGCTCGAATGCACGTCATACACACACATGTATATATTGGCATATATACGTCATGTATACGATGCGAGAGAAAAAGTGTACGTGACACGTTGATTGTATATATAACTCTGCACATACATACGTACATACTTGTATGTAATGCGAACACGGACGAGTCTATGAAGTAGATAACTGCACATGGCGATCGCGAGACACACAAACAAGAGGTAGAGTTTAAATGGGTGACTCACTGCAGTGAACTGCCCTTGATATCCGATGCCCCGGAGTCTCCAGGTAGATTAAAGTACCACCACCGCAGCTGTCGCGACGACGACAACACACGATTAGTAACTGGCGTTTATGTATATACAACGATCCGACGTTTGCTGCTGCTTTACCCAAACGTTGAAGGAACTAGACTGCAGTTTTATGCGCGTTGCTCTCTCTCTCGAACATAATAGCGAGGTGTGTGTAGTATATTATGACAGGCACACACAAAGATAGTGTGCGTATGTGTGTGTGGTTGTACTGCTGCTGCTGCCGCTGCGCAGAGAGACCCAAACAGCGATGCGTGCGAATTAATTAATTATCAACGATGTTTGCGATGCTGCGATTTCTGGAAATAATACTAACGATTAGTTGGAAAAAAATTAAGAATAATTAGGTTAAAATTTATTGGTTTCGATTGTTGGAATAAATTCTGACTTTGAAGTCGTCGTCGCCGCGTGCCACAACGACAACAAAGGGTTCGATTTATGATCCCAGATCGTCGCTTGTTTCTCTTTTCTCGGCTTGAATTTCAATAGTTGTTTAGAGCCGATATCACGAGTAATGCGATCGCTTTGAATAACAGCCATCAACTTCGGCCGGAAGTGCACTCGATGACTGAACAATTGAACGTCGGGCCGTTTTCACAGGCTCAAACCAGAAATTCAACCGAATTGCTAGAGCGTTGAGATCCAACTCTCCCAATCTTTCCGTTAAAACTTCGCATCATAATCGTTATCGTAAAGAATCATTTTTCAGTAATTTTGACTAAACTTTGATTTCAACAAGGAATTTGCGTTCAATCCATATTCATTCGTATAATTTCGAGCGCGTTCCGCGAAAATCCGAAGCGCGCCACGTTTCGCGACAGTCAGTACGAGTTCGCACACGAGCAACGAACCTTTCCCCCCCTTCTCCTCTGTAGAATTTCGCGACTGCGAATGTGTATGTGTTGATGCATATAATTGCGCCTGTTTACCAATGCACACACTGACGCACGCATACAAACAAACACGCGTACACACATCTGCTGCTCTCTCTTCTTCTGAATCGCGCAGGCATCGCGAAATTATCCAGTTGCCAAGTTGACGCCTCGCATGCTGTGCTGAGCTGCTGCTGCGTGTCTCTGCATGCGTGTGTGTATTGTGTGTCTGTGTTTGTGCCTATATAAGCGCCAAAACGAGTGTCTTCTGTAAATATATATAAAATATATATCTGTATCTATATAAATCGTGTTACACGCGCACGAGTCAGCACAGCGTAGTAAAACTCGTTGTTTATTTGGGCATCGTCGTCATCGTCGGGGCAGAGAGACAGAACAGCCTCTGTTTTTTAGTGTTTCCTGCCTGAAGCACCCCCGCGTCATCGTCGTCATCGTCGTCGTCGTCGTCGTTGCCAACGAGGCCCTCCTGTCACGCGGGAATTGAGAGAGTCAACGTGCGATCGTTGCTGTTTACAACAAACAGATACAGCCCATAGAATAAAAATGGAGAGCATCTTTCACGAAAAGGTAGGAGAAATTCTCTTTTTTGCATTTTCGCACTTTTATTTATAGATTTTTATACTCAATGAACGTAAGCGCGCGAGATTTCCGTCGTCGAAGCTGAGAGAGAGAGAGCTTATTTTGGCTTTGATGCAATTGGAATGCAAGCTCATTCATTAGCTGATGAGATGAGACACTGACTCAAGAGTTTATTTGAGTCCTCTTGGTGATTAACGACGCATGATTTTTGCAGCAAGAGGGCTACCTGTGCGCCCAGCACTGTCTGAATGCCCTGCTCCAAGGACAGTACTTCAATGCCGTCCACCTGTCTGAGATTGCCAGCCAGCTGGACGCCGAAGAAAGACGCGCCATGGCTGAGAGTGGAGAAGATACAGACGATTACAGAAGGTTCATTGAGGTACGTTTGGCTCTGATTGTAAATAGCAGTGTCGGTGTCATTGAATAATGCTACAAAAAGATTTGTATTTGTTTTGTAGCAACCTTCTGGTAACATGGATGACAGTGGATACTTCTCTGTTCAAGTCATAAGCAAGGCACTGGAAATATATAATCTTGAACTGATTCCTTACACTAGTCATTCAGAAGAACAAGCTGAGAGAGCAAGGGATGATCCATCGTAGGTTACTCGTTATTGGTGCTTCGGAAAATTTAGTACTCTGTCCTTGTTGGCAAAAAAAGTTTGCTATTTTTCCAAAGTGTCATATCCTCTCTTCACCTTCTATGTATCTTTTTTGTCATAAAGTTTTAATATTTTTTATTTAGGCAAATGAAAGCATACATTTGTAACTACAAAGGGCATTGGTTTACCATCAGAAAGCTTGGAAAGCAATGGTTTAATCTCAATTCTATGCAGTCTGGACCACAGCTTATTTCTGATACATATCTTACATTGTATTTATCACAATTGATAACTGATGGTAATAATTAGAATATTAAATATTATTTTCAAAATCTGTACAAATCAAAAACTAATACTGATGCATTTTGTTCATTAGGTTATTCAATATTTATTGTTAATGGAAACTTACCAGCTTGTAAAGCTGATGAAGTCCTCAGAAAAAACCCAGTAACGGTGTCAAGAGCCAAGGCTACCTCAACCACCTCAGCAGCACCTTCAAAACTAGCTAGTTTCTCATCCACAGGCTACAGATTAGGTACTCGAGCTGAAGATGAAGCAAAAATAATGGAGGCGGCTGCAGCATTGACTTCCGTTGTTGTACCCTCCACATCCAATTCCAGAACTCGCAGTAGGCCAGATATTGAAATAATTTCAGAAAACATTAAGCGACCACGCGAAAGAATAATACCCATCAAAATAGAGGGCCATGAAGAAATCGAAATTAATGAGGATGACGACGACGACGAACTGCAGAGAGCTTTACAATTAAGTTTACAAAATTTCGAACAGGAAGAAATAAACAATCCTGCCCAAAGCTCAACGGCGCCCCAGTGCTCGGGTATGGATGACGCCGAGGAAGACGACGACCTGAGGCGTGCACTGCAGATGAGTCTCGAATGCGTGACAGCCCCACCGACGCCGGATCAGGAACACGTTCGTTGGCGAAGGCTTAATTATCTCAATAGGAACTCCTCAAACGACAGCTCGGCTAAGCTGTCTAATTTATAACGCTGTCTCAATTGATCGTTTGTTGAAAAATTCAAATTTTTATTATGTGAATAACACATTTTTCTGCATGTGTAATGTGAAAAAAAGTATAATTGTTGTTACTTGTGTTACTTCTCTTTTTGATCTTGGAATAATGATGGTTAAGAGTTATTATGGAACATGACGCCGACGTGTTGTCGGATTTCAAAATCAAAGACCCCGTTTTCGCCATGAATCACATTTACGATGTTGCAAAAGTTGAAATTAATGTTAACCACATCAATATAAATCTATATTATTCGTAATTTCTTTAAATCTGTATAATGTAAAGTGTATTTTTCATCGAGCTGCTCTGCTTACGCCTCAATTTTTTAAATGATTTTATCATTATAATATTTTTAACAATTCAAATTACTAACTTAGGCACTTGTACATTTGAGAGAATGAAAAAAAAAATTGAATAAAGTATTTTTTCAGTTCGTACAATCTCACAAATAACTGCAGTACTTAATTCGAACGAAAAAACAAAGATTTCCAAAATCCAAGTCCATATTTAGGCTTTTATCGAAGTGCAAAACATAATTTTACAGATAAAGTCTCAAATTTGCCTGAATAAGCCGAATTCATTGAAATTCAAAAATTCTCGGCGCTAGTGTGTAACCGTGCAGTACTCTCTTCAGTCTTCGTCGTTTTCATTTATCTCACCCAGGGGGCGTAGGTGAGGTGTACTTCGATTCTATCGGTGTTACACTCTTTTTACTAGCCTGGAAACTCAACGGGTCCAAGGTATGAAAACCAATGTTTATTAAATTAATTTAATAGTGAATTATTACGAGAAATTGCATAATGCCTCGTTACTTCAGTACGCCGAAAACTTGCTAATTGTGCCGAAGACTACTTTTCTTTTAGATTATTTATGAAAATCAAAAATTTCAGTAGATACTGCCGACGTTGCCGCGTGTTCAGTCCCCCATACCAACCACATGTGCTATAATTGTTTATCATCGATTGTTTAAATTTATGGTGTTGACATAGTTAGTAATTTTCAGTGTTTAGTTAAAAGTTGTAACTTACCATTGAAATGTTATTTACGGGTTACTTAACTTCAACATCTGAACTTTAACATAGTCTAACCTATATTGCGATTTCTCACTACCATGATTTTTTAATCAGAGTATTAGTCAGTAGTTAGTAAGCAGTTACTGAAGTAATAAGGGCTAAAATTACCTGTTTCACTACATATAACCTATTTTTGTTTGATAAATTTACTTACCTGCTTCAATCTTTTCTAGATGCTGGCAAACGGTGGCAAAATCCTCAAAGCTGGAGGCGCAGAGCCTGATGAATTTGAAAAGAGTATCGCCCAAGCTCTTATGGAGTTGGAAGCCAACTCTGATTTAAAAACTCAATTGAGAGAGCTTTACATTACCAAAGCTCGTGAGCTCGATCTTGGCACCAAGAAGGTGACTATTAGTAATTTATAGCTATGTACCTAAAGTAATATTATTCAATTCAGCATAGTTATGAAAATGATTATACTATTTTCCAGAGCATTATCATCTATGTGCCAGTTCCCAAACTGAAACAGTTCCAGAAGATCCAAACGCGCCTTGTGCGTGAATTGGAAAAGAAGTTCAGTAACAGACATGTAATGTTTGTTGGTGAGCGTAGAATCCTCCCTAAACAGACAAGGAAAACGAGGAGTCAAAACAAGCAGAAGCGCCCAAGAAGGTAAATATATCCTTAAAACATTTATTAGTGCAAGATATATTTTACTTCAAGTTGTATATTAAAATCTAAAGACATGCATTAAATAGTTTTTTGATTGGTGATCATTTACTCTACAGCTTATTAACTATTTTAATTTTTTACAGTCGCACCCTCACTGCTGTCTACGATGCTCTTTTGGAAGACTTGGTCTACCCAGTTGAGATTGTCGGCAAGAGGACCCGTGTTAAGCTTGATGGCTCACAGCTTATCAAAGTTCATTTGGACAAAAATGAACAAACCAACATTGACCATAAGGTACGATCAATTAGTTTCATACTTGAAGATATCTCACATTTTATCTTGATAAATTACTATAATAAAAATTTATTTCTCTTACAGGTTGACACATTTGCAGCTGTTTATAAAAAACTCACTGGCCGCAATGTAACCTTTGAGTTCCCAGAATCATATGCTTAAGTAAATTATCAATAAAAATAAATTATTGAATAAATATTTTTTATTTTTACAAGATTTATTATTAGTATATAATATCACCCATCAGTCATGCCTCTTAACTTTTGTATTCAGATAAACTCAAGAGCCTTAAATTATTTATTATTTATAAAATGAAAGAGTAACTTAACTTTATATATATAAAATAAGTTAATGTCTAGAATAGTTTATAGGATAGAATTCTGATAATTGACAAAAGTAATTTATACTTTCATTCATTAAATCTTGTTGAAAACAAGACTTTACTCTCACATAGTTAATCTTTTTCAATTGTAACGAAAGACAAAACCATTTTATTAAAAAAATCTGTAAAAAGTTCATCTTACGATGTAATTGAAAATCTTTCGGCTCAAATCGCGCGCATCAAGACAAACGTTTTCACATATTTTCCCGCAGTCCAAAATATACTCAATAAATCAGCAAATCCCCATCCAAACAAGCTCGTTAAACACGAAAATCTTGCCTCATTTTTAGACGTTGCTCTTCTTTATATCCTTCGAACGCTTACATACGAAAATTTCAAACTCGGTAATATACGAAACGCGAGTCGTTACGCCTTAGCGAGTAGGTAGCAGTAGTTCCTAGCATAGGGCTGTTTCAATTCTCGACAAAGTACCCCCAATAAAGCGGAGAGGATATTGCATTAAGAGCGTAAGCGAAGGAAAAAGGTTGTGAGTGATAAAAAAGAAAAGCTTATAAGCTCTCGAAATCTCTTTGGGCGCAGTTAAAAGTTAACGAGCGCGCGAGGGACATTCAAATGGTTACGTTCCATTTTCTAAATGATTATTGTCTTACCCGTCGCTCGTGAGAAACTTTTTTTTGCAAGATCGTGCTGCACTTCAAGCTCTGTTGCAAGTTAAGTGATAAATTCTGTGATTTCGCGAAGAACGAATTTCGTGGAGTTCTGGAAAAATTCAAATTTTTCGTCAAATTATAACGGGCGTTCGACAACGGGGGCCCTTCGCGATTCGTTTCCTTTTTGTTTCAGTCGACCGATTCTCCCCAAAAAGTTAACAGTCGGTGTATCGTCGTGAATGTGATGGGACTCGAGTTTTGTCAATGTAGAATAAATTTTGTGATTAGCTGAGTTCTGAAATGAAATTTCAATCTTGCTTCGAATCGTTTCCTTTTGTTTCAGTCGACCGATTAGCTCCAAAAAGTTAACGGTCAGTGTTCTGTTCTCTACAGGGGTGATTGAATTGCGAAGGTGAAAAGTTTTGTGATTGTTATTTAGTTAAGTTCTCTACAGGGTTGGTGGTCGTGAAGGTTAACAGTTTTGTGTGAGTGTTATCTAGTTAATAAGGTGTCAGATTCGAGTTATTTTCAGATATGTTTCCCCATCATCTTTCGCAAGAAAGCAGCGTAACGTACCGCGAAAAAGACCAAAATGAACATCGGTGGTAAGTGCGAAAAGGTTAATATGCATAAACGATAATTTTATCCACTTGCTTTTTATTGTTTTGCGATTGACGTATCTTCGAATTGTTGCCTGCATTTGTTTTACGACAATAACTTCCCTACAAACAAAATATCACATAAACGCTTTGTCGAGAATCCAAGTCGGAGCTAAAACGCCATTTTTTCATATTCGAATTTTCTTTTTTGGCGGTAAACCCAAAATGAATAAACCTTTATAATAATGCGATAAACTTTCAAATAGCCCAGACAAATAATATTTAGAAACTGCACCTTGTGCCGAAAGCGCTACCTATCGACGGAATACCACCGATTCCCTCGTGTAAAATACACTAGCACAGCATTGCCCAAGTCAGTATATCTGTACTGTGATACGCTATATAGGCATCTTTGGACTTCAGCAGCACACATTGTATACATATACAGCAGTTGCCTCAGCTGCGTAGTTGCTTTGTCCGCGTTTTACGTGCCTTCAACTGGCTATATCTGTGTGTGGGTATACGTCAACGAGAGCGGGGACGTGGTGCAGTGTACGGAATTCTAGCTCGCGCTCATACGTGTGTGACGCGGGTCAGTGTGTGCGTCCTTTCCGTCTTCTTCTATCTCTCGGCAGTGCGCAGCCAGCGCGACTCCGTAGTCACTACAATTTACACGCACACAGACACACACGTATACGCACACAAGGCAGGCCAAAGTAAAATGGAGTCAGTACAGGTATACTTGCGCACGGCCGAAGATGCATGAGCAATCGTCTCTCGCGATTTAACGTACATCTCGGCTCAAGAACGAGCTGATTTCTATTTTTTTTTTTTCGTTGGTTGTGCTGTTCGTCGTGGTATATACGAGGACGGAGTAGCAGAGCTGATCGTGTAATCTCGTGTGCACGCTAGTGTGTGCACTCTGTGTGGTGTGCAGGCGCTCGCGGGTGAGATCAGTAGCAGCGCATCGCAAGCGAGAGAGAAAGAGAGAGAGAGCATCAACGAGGCCCAAGATGTTTCCGTCGATGAACACGTCGCTCGTCGGTTCGTCGGGGACCACGACGGGTAGGTGTCCATCGCCCACGAGCCCGTCCAGCACCTCCGTGTCCGGTGTCACGGTGGCCAACGTGGTCGACGGCGAGAGCAGCAGTCCCACGCAGCAGCAGCAGCAACAACAACAAACGACGCCGAACAATGGTAGCAGCAGCAACAACAGCAACAGCAGCCAGCAGAGCCAGGGCCAGCAGAGCTCGGCCCTGGTGCTGTCGAATCCCCAGAGTCGCCAGGTAGCCCGCGGCGACGACGACCATACGCCACCGCAGCCGCCGGATCTGCCCATATTTACGTGTCCGCGCAGGCCCAACATCGGTCGCGAGGGCCGTGTCATCGGACTGCGCGCCAACCACTTTCAGATCACGATGCCGCGCGGCTACGTGCACCACTACGACATCAACATCATCCCGGACAAGTGCCCGCGCAAGGTGAATCGCGAGATCATCGACACCATGGTGCACGCCTACGACAAGATCTTCGGCAATCTCAAGCCCGTCTTCGACGGCAGGAGCAATCTCTACACCAGGGACCCGCTGCCGATCGGCACGGACAAGCTCGAGCTGGAGGTCATCCTCCCGGGCGAGGGCAAGGACAGAGTTTTCCGCGTGACCATCAAGTGGGTCGCTCAGGTCTCGCTGTTCGTGCTCGCTGAGGCACTGGAGGGTCGTTCCACTCAAGTACCGTACGATGCTATTTTGGCCTTGGATGTTGTCATGAGACACTTGCCTTCCATGACCTACACACCTGTTGGTCGGTCGTTCTTCAGCAGTCCTGATGGCTATTACCATCCCCTGGGTGGCGGTAGAGAGGTTTGGTTTGGCTTTCATCAGTCTGTTCGCCCATCGTTGTGGAAAATGATGCTGAACATAGATGTTTCAGCCACAGCTTTCTACAAAGCTCAGCCTGTCATTGAATTTCTGTGTGAAGTTTTTGACATTCGTGATATAAGGGAACAAAAGAAACCACTTACAGATTCGCAAAGGGTTAAATTTACAAAAGAAATCAAAGGACTGAAAATTGAAATTACACATTGTGGTAATATGAGAAGAAAATACAGAGTATGTAATGTCACTCGCAAAGCAGCTCAAATGCAATCATTCCCACTTCAGTTAGAAAATGGCCAAACAGTTGAGTGTACTGTTGCAAAATATTTCAATGATAAGTACAATATGAAATTAAGGTATCCTCATTTACCTTGTTTACAAGTTGGTCAAGAGCACAAACATACATACTTGCCTCTTGAAGTATGTAACATTGTGGCTGGACAGAGGTGTATTAAAAAATTAACAGATATGCAGACATCGACAATGATCAAAGCTACAGCCCGCTCTGCACCAGATCGTGAAAGAGAAATCAACAATTTGGTTCGAAGAGCTGATTTCAACAAAGATTCTTATGTTCAAGAATTCGGTTTAACTATCTCCAATTGTATGGCAGAGGTTAGAGGTAGAATTTTACCTCCACCCAAGCTTCAATACGGTGGCAAAGTCAGTTCAATGAGTGGCCAAACCAAACAACAAGCCTTACCAAACCACGGAGTCTGGGATATGAGAGGCAAGCAATTTTTCACAGGTGTTGAAATTAGAGTTTGGGCTATTGCCTGTTTTGCTCCTGAACGTACCTGCCGTGAAGACGCAATTAGGACATTTATATCAAATTTACAAAAAATCAGCAAAGATGCAGGCATGCCCATCATCGGTTTGCCATGCTTCTGCAAATACGCCCAAGGTGCCGACCAAGTCGAACCCATGTTCAGATACTTGAAATCACAATTTCCAGCTCTACAACTTGTTGTAGTAGTTCTGCCAGGTAAAACTCCAGTTTACGCCGAAGTAAAGCGAGTGGGTGATACTCTACTAGGAATGGCCACACAATGCGTTCAAGTCAAGAATGTAAATAAGACATCTCCACAAACTCTGTCTAATCTGTGCTTGAAGATCAACGTTAAACTCGGAGGCATCAACAGTATTTTGGTTCCAAACATAAGACCAAAGGTATTCAACGAGCCTGTCATCTTCTTTGGCGCCATCACCACGCACCCACCAGCTGGCGACAGCAAGAAGCCCAGCATAGCAGCCGTCGTGGGCAGCATGGACGCCCATCCATCCCTGTACGCGGCCACCGTTCGAGTGCAGCAGCATCGCCAGGAAATCATTCAGGAGCTCAGCTCGATGATCCGAGAGCTGCTGATAATGTTCTACAAGAACACGGGTGGCTACAAGCCGCACAGAATTATTCTTTACAGGGACAGCGTGTCCGAGGGCCAGTTCCTGCACGTGCTCCAGCACGAGCTCACGGCGATCCGCGAGGCCTGCATCAAGCTCGAGTCCGACTATCGTCCGGGCATCACGTTCGTCGTCGTGCAGAAGCGCCACCACACCCGGCTGTTCTGCGCCGACGCCAAGGAGCAGAGCGGCAAGAGCGGCAACATACCAGCCGGCACGACCGTCGACGTCTGCATCACCCACCCGACCGAGTTCGACTTCTATCTGTGCAGCCACCAGGGCATCCAGGGCACCTCGAGGCCGTCGCACTATCACGTGCTCTGGGACGACAACAAGTTCGAGAGCGACGAGCTGCAGTGCCTCACCTATCAGCTGTGTCACACGTACGCCAGGTGCACGCGCTCCGTCAGCATCCCGGCGCCCGCCTACTATGCGCACCTGGTGGCGTTCCGCGCGCGCTACCACCTGGTCGAGAAGGAGCACGACAGCGGCGAAGGATCTCATCTGTCCGGGGCCAGCGAGGACTGGACACCCGGAGCTATGGCCAGAGCCATCACTGTGCATAACGACGTCAAGAAAGTTATGTACTTCGCGTAGATATATTGATCCTCTGAATAGTTTTTAGGGGTACGATTCACATACTTCTACATTTTTTTTCTTTTTTTTTTGTAAGAAAATACAAAGATGTCTTTTGCAATATTTTCCTTAATCAAGCCGGGGATTTCTCTTGTCTATGTTTAAACAACATAATAATACAAAAAAGTAATCATGAATTGTAAAAACAAAAGGTAACAAATAATTGTTATTAAGTTGAAATCAATCCAGACAAATTGTGAAGATTTTTAGATAAAAATCCAGCTAAAGTAAGCTACCCTCTTAATATTTCATTCTATTTAAGATGAAATTCTTATTAGAAAATATGTAACCAAAACTATAGCATGTATTAAGTGATGGATAGAAACTCTATTCTAATATTTATTTTACATTAGCTTTGATGTAACGAAGCTAAAGTGTTTTTTTTTACTATTTAATTTTTTTTTTAAGTGATTGTCTATCACTGCATATATATTTTGTTAATTCATAGTTTGTTTCATAACTAACCCAATATATATGTCTTTCTTATTATGTTGCTATCTCTATTATTATTATAAATGAAAAAATTAATGAGCTAAATTGAGAAACGAGTGATTGAAAAAATTAACCAATTTAAATGTGAATTAATTAGAAAGTACAAATGAAGAAGTTATAGATACTGTGTCTGTGAGATAAAAAATAATAAATTTCCAACCAATTCGAAAATTGTGAAAGCGAAGAATTGGATTGTGATTCGGGCATATAAAAGTAACAATGTTGAAAAAAATCATTATAGATGAATAATAGTTTAATAATCATTTGCCAAGCGATTCTATTTTGATGTACCTATCAAAGATGTGTATCTTCAATGATTGTAACTTAATTATGCTAATAAATGTAAGTTTCACTATAAATGCATTGCGTTCGTACCACATTCTTCTCAATTTTCACCAACTTGCAGAATTTACTCTTTTTTTTGTTCTCTCACCCCTCAACATCAGCAGCAGCAGCCCGTGGCACTTTGGAAGTTTCGAGCGCGCACGCAAGTTTTCCAATAAAATTATCGATACTTATACGAAAAATCCTTTTCCCGAAACTTCGAACGCGGCCCGAAAGTTTTTTTTTTATTTTCTTCGATTTCTCCCTCTCAAAGTGTCAATTTTTGTTTCTCCACGCGCGCGTGACATTCTCATTACCGTAACTTTTATTTATAACGCGCCGCAGTCGAATCGAAATCGCGTACGTCGTTTTCGTAAAATAATTCATTACCCGCTCGCGTTTGTAATTATGCCACGCGTTGGTAATGCAATATCGTTGCTTTGCATTTGTAACACAAAATTTGCAACCACCACCTACGTGTGCGTGTACGGCGAGCAGAGCTTTATCTTCCAAAAAGCTCGCTCGACGCAGACATTTTCCTTGGCCCGTGTGGAAAAGCTTTTCTCACGGCGTTGCGTTTATCACTCGGCTAAAAGCCAGACGTTCGTATACATGAAAGAAGAAAAAGAGGTACACAGCTAAAAGGTCGAGGGTGCGTGCCGATTTGTGCAGCAGCAAAAAAAAAAACAGGTAAAACGATTTTCCCCTTGAGCCCGATGAGAGAAAAGTGACTCAAGTTTGCACTCGGTATCTCTATCTACGCTCGCGATCGCAGATATCGCGTCTCGATACATTGTTCAATAATATAATATCAAATATTTATTTATCTTGAGCAAATGCTGTGACGCGCGCGCGAGAGAGCCCCATTTCGTCAATTGTAAATCATGCCAGTCGATCAAGAACACGAGTCGCAAGGTAAAGAAAAAAAACATTGTTCCAAATAGTCGTAGTCATCGTTCATAATTTGTTTTTCCTCTTCTCTCTCTTTCTCTCTCTCTCTCTTTTCGGTGTGTACTCGAATTTTAATCGAATTTTAAACGCATTCCAAAAAGCTTTTCCCCGCAAAAAGAAGCTTTTTCTTCGGTCAAAAGATCTCTCTTGACTCGCTGATCTTCTTGTGTCTATCTAATACGTATATAAGCAAAAGGTACGAAACGCGGAGGCATACTCTATATCTATATATCCACGTGTATACCGCCGCAGCCAGAGTGAGTGAGCGAGAGAGTCGTGTTAAAGGGGGTGAATCGCGTGCACTGCAATAAGGAAAAAGAGGGAGGGGAGTCTGTCTCTGTCTCTCTCTCTCTCGGCTCGGTACGACTATGGAGATACGAACCACATCGGCAGTCTCGACTAAAGCGCGCGGCGGGCAGCAGCAGCAAGCATAGTGTGCAGTGCATGTGCTAGGCGCGCGACACGCTGTTGTTGTTGTTGCGCTTGTGCTCGGAACGGCAACCACCTATATTATATTGTTTATCGCTTACGATATCGTTGCTTATAATAATACATCGTGCATCTAAATGTGTGTGTGACAACAACCGTGTAAATTCTTTTTCCTCGCGACGATAAATAATAATAAAAAAAAAAAAAGAAGTGAGAAAAAAGCACGGCGGCACACCTTGTACATCATGGTACATAAATAGTGCGCGGTGCAAGTTTTTTCCTGGTGCTAAATAATTTCACCCCGTCGTAATTTCCTCATTTTTAAATTCGAGATTATACCCACGCTGAGCTTTTACGCCTTTGAACGTTGATTGTCGATCGATCGTGCAACACACTCCTATAGAGCGCGAGCTTTTTGCAACAAAAAAGAGAGAGAGAGAGAGAGAGAGAGAGAGAGAAAAGAATTGCTCATGAAAAATAAATTCGGCTTACTTTCTTTCCTAGCTCGGAGCGAGTAAGCGCGCGCTTTGAACCGCACGACGCATGAATTCGGCAGTAGGCTCTAACGCTGATTTTCACTTCATTTGAATAAAAAAAAAACAGCGTGCATAGCCAGATCGATCTAGCCGAGCGAAGGAGATTATAAATTATTTATCGATACGTTACGTAAGTGCGGAGATAAAAAAAACGCCGTAGTAGGCACACGCAAAATCTCTCTAATTTCTCGTTTCTTTTCGAGGCTTTGTATCGCACTTGACCCGTGAAAATTGCAGAAAACGCGCCTTGAGCTGGCGTAGCGCAGAGTCGTCGCAGCCGCGAACCGTGAATGAATTATAATAATAATCTGGCACGTGAAAAAAAGCTGCTGCTAGTACTCTACACACGCGCGCGTGTCGCGTTGCTTTTTTCCTGCTGCTCTGCGGCCGACATGCTACTAGTACCATCCGCGCACGGACAACGACGACGATGAGACGAGAATAGCGCGTAATTAGGGAAAAAAGGAGGAGATAGAAATTTCGCTGTCTTTTCCTTCTTACTTTATTTATTTCTTTGTTGTGTTGTCTCCCTTGTGCAGAAAGATCTAGTATGACGAGTGCGAGGACGTGTGCGCGCGAGTGTGCGTAATTTGAAGGCAAAGGAAAAAGTAAAGTGAGAAATCAACTCGATCATATATAGTTTTAACATAGTGTCAACAAAAAATATGTGTGTGCGTTGAAGAGAAAAAGAAGAAAAGCAGAGCCAAAAAAAAACCACCAGATAGATCGGTAGACTAGACTCGATCAACGAGGCACCCAGCGTAGCAGCAGAGCTTCGTGCACGGATCGCCTCTATTCCAGCTCTAGTACAGCACAGGTAAAAGCTCCTCGTCCGCATTGTGAAATATTATAAAACGCTATAAATCCTGCGCGTTCGAGCTTATAATCTCCCGAAGTATAAAACTCTTCCTCTATCTATTGTGCACGTAATGAGTAATTTGCTCGAATCCGCGTGTAAGAGTATGAATAACATTTTGGATTACGAATATAATACACCCTATTTACTTTATAGTACCGCGAGAGGCTTATGGCAGTTTTACCTTTCGAGCTTTTGGCAGTAGAGGGGTATTATTTATTCGCTCCGCGAGCGAAGCTTGCTGGCCGGGGACGATCGACGTAAGCGTAAAATTGAGTTCCAGCGGCTGCATGTATTATGTAAAATGTGCACCCATGATTATTAGGAGGAGTGCCTTTATACGATCGAAACCGATGGGATTGGAGAGAGAGATAGAGAGGTGGGCAATAAAAGCTCTGCGGTGTGTGGCAGATTCGATGACGCATAAACTCGTTTTATCGTTTTCGTTCTCCCGATTCTTTTACTCTTTTTTTTTTTCTCTCTCTCTCTGTCTCTCCTTTTTTCCTTTTTCGTTTCGCATATGTATAAATCCATGCAGCAGTTTTGTTCGCGTACAGCATTAATTACAGAAACGCAAGCGCGCGTCACGACGTTTAATTGTCGCGAGTTAATTACCGTCCACCCGTGACGCGCTCTTTGACTCCCCTTTTTTTTCTGCGTATGTACAATATTTTCAACCGATCTTCGCATTATAACTGGCACATCTTGATATATCATATTCATCCGCGTCGTTCAATCAGTTTTTCCCTAAAGCCGATCAATTTTCCTATATACTTATCCTTTTCTCGATTATAGAAAAAAAAAAGATTTCTCTCTCGGATTCGGGGTCACGACACAAATGTCCCTCCATCTATCCGTTTGTTTATACACTACCCTCTCTCTTCGTCGCAAGACGACGCGCCTTTTTTTTATAAGAAAACGATACATCGCGTGCGGAGGCGCGAAAGCTATTATAGCGTGGCTTGTACTGCAGTACAAAATGATAATTATAGAATAATATGCGGGTCCTTTTGCCTATATATATATTGTATCATGAATGGATGCTTGCGGGGTGTATAATTTGCACGCATGCACTTACATAAGATCGCGCGGAAGGGGAAGAAAACTTCATTGATGGCCTATAAATAGCTCCGTCAATTGGAAATTATGTCAATAAGATATTATAAAATACACCAGGAATTTCGCGCAAATTGAAATTCTCGCGCTCTGCATGTGGAAGCCAATACTCATTACGTCGGGTTTACGGTAAATATATAGCGAACTCGCAAGTCGATTGATTACGCATTATATGTATTATTATAGGCGTAATAATAGTCGAAGGAAAAAAATTCATTCGTATACGCATAATTTACAGTACAGGTACAGTAGCAGTAGAGCAAGCTCGGGTTTAACGCAAAATTATCACTCGAAGTCGGTGGTGTACACATACACACGACGTTAGTTAGATAATCGCCCCTGGCAACGTGATTTGCGCGTTCATTTTCTTTCCTTTTTTTCTTCTTTTTTTTTTTTTTGTTCAAACCCATCGCGCGGCGCGCAACGAGCCTTAAATAAAACGACGCGATAATGGCTTACTCGAAAGAAAAAAAAAAGCTTACAGCACACGTATACACACATACGCGCACACATACGGTTAGAAGAGGCGCACATAGCCGATAATCGCGCTTATATTTATAACGCGCGCAGTTTATAAGGCAAAATCGCATGGTATTATCCCAAAATTATTATATAGATATAATACAGTGTGCCGGGAAAGAGAAAAAAGTATGTTAACGACGCGGATGTAACGTCTTAAGGTGTTCCCTAACTTTACGACGTCGTCTTTAATACACTCGCGTTGGTATTTAAGTTGAACTATGCGCGGCTCGCGCGCATATAGGGAACGAAACGCACATATTATATAATGTATACCTACTCTACCCCGGGTATAGTAGTAAGTATTTAAACGGGTCGATGCGCGTACAACATCGTGTAGTGCGATCCTTTGAAAAGGCCACCAGCGCGCGTCAATTATATCCGCTACGTACCGAAAATTGGTCGTCCGAAAATTTGCAGCTTGTAATTGAAACTCGTAATCGCTCCCGAGTACATAGAGAGAGGATAGTGCGTTGGACTGTGTGTATGTATAACGATATAACTCTTTTCACTCGCTCTCTTCGAAAACCTTGAAATACTTCGTTTGAAAGCGTAGGTGGTAGCACACGCTGCTGCTGCGAAACTCGTAATGAATAAATTATACTCTCGTTTACTCTCTCTCTCTCTTTAAAATCTCGTGAGAAAGCTCGCCGCAAACTTTTTTTTCGCGCGCATGAAAAAATGAATAAAAAATAATAATCAAAGAGACAATGTGGCGAAAAGTTTTTCATCGCCGCGTCGATCGTCTTTCAAAGGGAGTCTCTCCGCGCGCCGAGGCTGAGTCATTTCTAGACAATTAATCTTCTATACGCGTAAATAAATATATATTATTATGTGTAACGTAACGAGCTCGAGTTGCAGCGACGACGCGACGATCACAATGTGCGTATATACACACAAACTATGTGCGACGATAAGCGATGCGCATGGGTATAATGTACAACACACAGCATATAAAGACATATCATGCATAGAGACAGCGGCGCATACTTTCCGCGGCTCACGCAGCTGTCATCGCTCGAAGCTTTAATATAGTCGCTAACGTTTATTCTCGAAGTGAGTACAGTAGGTATTTCGTTATTTTTCATCATCATCAGTTTTTTTTTTCATATTTTTTTTCCAACTCGTTCTGGCTCTCGTCATCTGCGTACGATGTTGACAGATCGATAGACAGCGCGCGCGCGCCGGACGTTTTCGATTGTTTTGCATTTTTATTCGAAATCGCGTGCACGCGCGGGATATCGTTCACGGATTGTATTTTCTTTTACTTCCTCTCTGCTCGTCCGTTGTCGCCGTTGACATGCTCGCGGCAGAATTACGCTTTTCAATTAAAATCTGGTCGGAGCGTATTTCGGGAAAATCGTTGAAATGTTGTATATCTCTCGTTTTAAAACGAGCACAAAATTTTCACGAAACCGTCGAAGGGAGAGATTCTGCCAGTTTATATACCACGGAGTTGTATGCGTATACACGAACGATTTTCTTACGATTACGTGTGCGCGCAGGACATACTGCAATATATATATATATAGAGACAGGAGACTCTTTTGAGTTCCGTACACCTACTGCGTAGTAGTACTGCTGCTTGTACACAACCCCTGAATACGTGTTGCCTTGCGCTGACCCATGAATTTTGATAAGCTCTTTGGACTTTTGAAACCTGCGTCCTGGGCTTTTCTCTTTTTCTCCTCTATACGTGTGCTGCACGACAGTCCAGGAAAATCCTTCCGCGCAGATCCTTTTCGTGCCACGTGTGTCTGTGTGTATTTCACGTCGTATAGAACACTATATCCCCGGCAGTTGTATACGAATCGATGTAAAACGAAACTAAAAAAATAAAGAACAAAAAAGAAAATAAAAAATAAGCGAGAAAATCGCAGGTAGTAGCGGAGTTTTGTGTTTCGAGCTTATCCGTCGGATGTGTCATCCCTGCAACACGCCTTCGTATACACGAGCAGAGCCTCTCAATCCGTCTCATTTGAATACAGGTATACATGGTGCAATTTCATTTGGAATATACATAAGTCTAATCTGAAATTCCCATTGGTGTACTTGCTCTTGTGAGCAGACGCGCGCGCGGGCGTATATGCGAATTTAATATCCAAGCTTGACAGCCGCGTAACGAGGCATCCACGTAAACATACGTGTATACACCCACACACACACACACACACACGCACTCGTGATGTGCAGCAAACACTTGTCGTATATTATATGCGCATGCATGCGTGGCATTTTCCAAGAGCTAGAATGAAAATAAATGCACTATATGATTTTTTTCTACTTGTTCTTTAATTCTTTTCGTATATATCTAAATAATATAAAGTTGTTCAAGCGCGCTCGGATGTACGCGCGTAAACATATTACAGCGCACGTGTTACGGCGAGGCATTAGCATATTTATCAGGATGAATATTGAAGAGGAAGGGAGTGAGAGAGAGAGAGAGAGAGGGGGAAAGCGACCAGGTATATCAATTAGCATATTTCGATTGTGTGTTTGTGGTTTCGCATGCATAAGTAGTGCTCCATTATTATTATTATCGTCGTTCTACCTCCTCTACAACAACGTATAGGGCATCGTCGTCGGCGCCCCGTTTACCTGTAGAACGTGTACCAATTGCCATTTTTACAATTGAGTATTATCGATTTAACCATATGTACGTGCCCATCGATGAAAACGACTATGGGTCACCGTGTAACAACTTGGCTTTTCTACTGATCCTCTCGCATTTTTCTCCCTTTTTTTCTTTCTTTATTTTGCTTCGCGGTTCGCGAGCCATTGCACGCGCGGCTCGTATTTATTATTCAGTTCCGAATTAGGTTCCGCCGATAATTTGATTTCTGCGCGAGTCGAGTTTTCGGAGCAAAAAAAAAACACAACACAGCGTACGATCGCGCAGGATTATCCCGTGATTGAATTTCTATCAATAATCAATCTGCAATTCAATTAGTCCGCAGCAGTTTTCATTATTAGCATACATCACACACATGAAGATTATTATGAATTATAATCCACCGTATTGCGTGAGAAACGAGCGAGAGCGCGATATTTAGTTGACTTCTTGTGCTCGGTCTTTGGTCGGTCAAACGACACGTATTATAACCTTATGGAGCTGTAATTCAGTAGTAGCCTAAAGATTTAATTACGGCGTGGATCATATATCATAGCGCGCGCACAAGGCTAAAACACTGATTATGGAACGATGTACCAATTTGTGGAACAAAAGCACTTAAACCATCATAAATAACGTTTAAATGTTGTTTGTTAAAATTTTGGCATAATAGCAATTGAAGTTTATCAACTTGCATAAGTATCATAAATAAAACATGCTTTGAAAGTTATTATGGAATAAATTAATCAAGTACGTTGATTCGTTTGGTTCCATTTCCTTGTTCCAATTAATGGCACGCGCAAAGTTTGCCTTTTTGAAACAACAGGGTCCGGCTATATATTCTTTCATTATTTATTGCTTATATTTGAATAAAACGAAAATTGAGTACACCAATTTAAACACGGTGATTTCGTTATCAAAGATATAGTGCACGTACAGTGATAAGTCGGTTTTAAGGTTTTATCAATTTTTTTTTCACGTATAGATATACGTTTTTGACCGTTACACGACGCCTACCGCGCATGCCGCCGTTTCTCGCTCTCACTCTTTTACGCGCAGTGAAATTTTTTTTGTATACTATATGATTGACTGGAGAAAGTGAGCGCGTGGGCGGAGTCAAACACTCGCGAACAGTTGGGCTGCGTGAACGGTTATAGCACAGATCGCCACATCTGCAGCACGAGTGATTTTTGTTTACAAAAAATGTCATATCTTACGTTATAAGTAATTGTTATCGTGATCGTGATCGTGTGTCGCGTGTGAGTGCGCAAAAATGTCCGCAATCAAATTGAAACAACTCAAGAGTCTGAAGGAAAATATCAATTGGACGAGTGAAAAAGGTCGACACGAATTCATTCGAAAGAGCGTTCCCGTGTGCAGCGACTGGACGGAGCGACTTCCGAAGCTCCGTGGCATCTTTAGTCCCCAAGAAATCGAGTGCCTCTTGACAGATGCCTTGAATTACAAAGACGAGGTTGACAACAAAGGCGCCGTGTTCGTCAAGTTCGTGGCGCGCAGCGGCTACAAGCACGAGCCCGAAATCGATCGGAGCAACGCCACGCCGCTGCATCACGCCGCCAGATGCAGGAGCCGAATCGGCGACGAACTGGTGAGCCATCTCTTTCTGATCTACGGACGCGACGTCAACTACGTCGACAGAAGTGGCTTCAGTCACTTTCACGCGGCCTGCATGTCCGGCTGCGTGGACGACGTTAAAAAATTCATCGAGCTCGGCCAGGACGTCGATCGCCGCGTGGAAGAAAGCGGCGACACGCCGCTGCACGCGGCACTGCGGAATCATCTCACCTCCGAGCGTCGCTACCAGGAAGTGGTCGAGTTGTTGCTGAAGAACGGCGCCAACCCCAATCTGACCAACAACGACGGATCGACGCCTCTGCATATCGTTTGCCAGAGAGCCAATGCGTACTCCTTGCAACAGAGCGTCTTCTTGAAGATGTTGTTCGAGCTCGTCGAAGAGCGATACAAGCCGTTGCGGGTCGACGCGAAGGACAACGCGGGTCTGACAGCGCTGCAATTGGCCGTGGCGAATCTCAAGCTGCGCGCGGTCGATGAGCTCGTGGCTCGTGGCGCCGATCTGTCGAGTTTCGTTTTTCCCACCGACAGTCAGTTCGCCGCGCATTTCGATTGGCCGGGTGAACACAAACAATTGCTCATAGCATCCGCGGCTCTGGCCATCCTCGAACGTTTGGGAATGGGAGGGTACTGTGTGAGCCGAAGCGACGCCCTGGCGATCATGAAATTATTCGCCGACCAACAAGTGCTCGCGGAGTCGAGGTATGACGAAATATTTAAAAACATCAAGGAATATTGCAACGACGACGACGAGTTCGTGGCGAAAGCCAAAGAGACAATGGTGAATCCGAGCTTGTCGCTCTACGACCTGGTGCAGTCGCAACCCGAACGGATGACGAAACTAGTCACTTACGAGGATTTCTACAATTTCGAGAAAACTATTTTGTGGTTGGAGTTCCCGGGAGACTCCAGATACGCGCGTAAGAAGCAACTTTGCGAAAAAATATGTAGAAGATTTTTCCGGCGTTGGGCTTATGGAGATTTTGTGGAGCTGATACACCATAGGCTGCCACTGGAGTGCTGCGACATGATCACCGAAAATTTGATGAACGAAGATTTGTATCATATCTGCTTGGCGGCGACAGGCTAAAGCTCGCGATGGCTCAATCGTTTTTGTAAACATTTCTTCGGATAACGAAAATTGTAAAATAAACAAAATAGCTGTAGATCTAAAATGATGATAAACTCAAAAACTTTGATGCGTATGACTGGAAATCAAGTAATTGATATTCTTATGATTACAAAATAAAAAAAATAGCGAAAGAGATGTCAAAAAAATGTTTCCATGTAATTTAAATAGGATTTTTCATCAATTATGTTGAAATTTCACGCGAAAGGGAAAAATATACGTATACTTACAGCGCACAGAGGGGACATTTCATGTACCTATCGTTGCTGTATTCATCGTGCGTAGCTTTCAGGCATAAATTTAATAATGAAAAAAATAGATGAATTTATGATTGCAGTTGTATCTTAATATAGTAATAGTGAGAATACTCATAACGTTATTTTGTTAACATTCCAACAGCATTCCAACGCTTTTGTGTATAACAATGAAAGTTACGATCAAAATAAATTAAAAAAAGAACATTTAATCTATCGTCCGATTAGATTTTAATTTATTTGTGTTTTTTTTTCTAATCTAAATGTACATCCAAAGAACAGTCCGTACGCACAGAGCCATTGTATAATAACGCGCAGTTTACCAGTTTACAGCAACGATATCAATGGCAGAAACCGCAGGAACGTAAACTCGACCTTTACGTGATAATACGCTTGAATGGATTTCCGTCCGCGCATGGCAGCAGCAGCGGCAGCAGCAGCTGCACGAGATCAGGGCATGGATAGACGCGCGCGCGCCGTATCGAGATATTTCAAGCCTGCGCCGGTGTATTATGCGCCTTACGTCGATTAGATATACGTAACTCGGTGAATACACGTATAGAATTGAGAAAAATAAGTAAAATATAACGCTTTTTCTGTACGCTATGTATATACTAGCTATATAGGTATGTACCAGTTACGCTGTCTGCGTTGTATTGCGTTGTCACACGGTGTTACAGTATAGAAAAGAGGATTGAAGCTTTAAGATTTTGATACAATAAAATCTCGTATTATTGCGAGATTGTAAAAAGAGAGATGACGTTGCGGATATGTAGGAGAAAAAAAAATACGACTAAATTCTTATTTATGATGTTTCCACGAGATCTCTTCTGGTGTACGGTATCTGTATAATATCGATTTTCACTCGGCACGCGGTTGTCGTAAAATATATATGGGCTAAGTCATAGTTAGCATGATGGTCAAAAATAGAAATTTAAAAAAAGTACATTTTTGAAGAGTACATTAAAAAATGAAAATCCTGAAAATTTCAGCGCTCTAGATCCATTACTCGTGTATCTACAGGGGTTCAAAGTTGAATTTTCATTTTCTGATATTATTCTGCTTGTTATTCTGCTTGTAATTCTGATTTTCTGGAGTGAATATAAAAAAAATTGTTTAATTATGATTTATAATGAAAAATTTGATGGAAAATTCATATTTTTACTAAAATATCATACATATCACTTTAAAAGCTCTAAAACATGATAAAATATGATAAAATAGCATGAAAGTCCAAAAAAGAACTTGGATCAATCTTTTGATTTGGCCAAAATTGAAATATGTTCAACGACGGACCAAAATACAACTTTTGATACATTTTGGTCGTCGACAGCATAAAAAAACTAAGCTGTATTATTTAGTCTGTCGATGACCAAAATTTGTATTTTGGTCTGTTGTTGAAGTTTCAATTCTATAGCCTAATCAAAGGATACAAACAAATTTATTTTTGGACCTTTATGCTATTTTACCATATTTAAAGGCTTTTGGCGTTAGGGCGTTAAATCATAATTTAACAATTTTTTCATATTCACCCCGGAAAAGCAAAATAACAAGTAGAATAACATTAGAAAATCCGCGAGGAATGGATCTAGAGCGCTAAAATTTTCAGGATTTTTATTTATCAAAATACTCTTCAATAATATACTTTTTTCGAATTTGTATCGTGTGCCATCGCGCCAACCATGGTTTAGCCCATATGTGAACTTAACTGCACAATCACATGAATACACACGCGCACAGCTCGCAGAATCTTTTTTTTCATTCTGGAGGTCATTTTTATAAGTATTTAAGCTTCCCAAAGGAATAGAGCTTGCGGAATTGTATAGTTAATTGACGAGAGAGAGCGAGTGCTGTGAGCGACGTCGTTAGCCGTACATACTTGAGTGACGCAGTCGGTACAAACGTTTTTTTCTTTCCGTTTTTTTTCCTTTTTATTCTCTCTCTCTCTCTCTCTCTCTCTCTCTCTCTCTCGCTCTCTCTCGCTCTCTCTCTCTAAACATATTGTATCGTTGTCGTCATCTTGGTCGCGCAAGCCGCTGGCGGGTGAACAAAACGCGGGAAACGCCATTCGTATGAATACTGGTATGCACGAGTTGCTTTTAATATTAAACTTCGTCGCTCGCGCGTCGCGTCTCGTTTTATTACTTTTCATGCGAAGACGCGCGTTTGCCCGTGAAAAAAAATGGACCGATTTCGAGTTGCTCCAGCGCGCGCGCGGATTTTCATATTCATGCGATCGAATTTCAGGCGGGCGCCGGGGGAGCGGGAAGGCGGCGAAAACTTTGTTTTGTTTGCGCCGTTGCGAATTCAGCCCAACAGTTGTGCGCTGCACTAAAAGCATCCACACAACTAAATGTGTGTGTGTGTGTGTGTGTGTGTGTGTGTGTGTGTGTGTGTGTGTGTGTGTGTGTGTGTGTGTATGTGCGTACGCCATGCATATATAGGACGTTTACTCGCGCAGAGAATGTACGTTTGCCTCTTTGCTTTCAACGCGCGCGCGCCGCTCTTTGACTAAGTGCATTTGCTCAGCTCCTCGCGCCAAGCGCCAAGCTCGCACTAATGAAAGACGATCTTCATTTATGCACGGCAAATTGAAAATAATAATAACAATAATATATAGCAAGTAAGAAAAGCAAAGAAGAGGGGGAAAAAAGTAGTATAGAAGAAAAAGAACCGAACGGATAAGAAAAAAAGTTTCACCTTCAATTAAGAAGTTGCGGATCGCCCATCGTAAATCTTATACCCTTTTCTCGCCATAAAATCTTGATTGAAATTTACTTCTACGGAGTGCTAGCTAGCTAGCTCGGTAGCTGCTGCTTCTGGATAGTCTGATATATTATCTGTGCAGCGCGGCGGCGGCGGCGAGGCTTCGAGTGGCTTCCCCACATCGGCACTGGAGCTGAATTTATATACTATGAAAACGAGGACTCGCCGTAGTGTGTGTATTATACACATACACCTACGCGTACACTATACATACTGGGGAGCTGCAGTTCGATCGGGACTGTGGCTCGATATCGATCCGCACTTTATACGATATCGCGATGAAATTCGTTCGATTAATTTTTTCACCGTTTACCTGCTCCCACGCACACCGCACAAAATTCCTATATGTTCATGCGTCCGCGCAACTATTTTCTTTTCTCTTCCTCGACCCACGAGCTATATCGTAATCATCATGATCATCATCGCAAGCTTGTACATATAAAGGATGTATCTATATAGAAAATTCGAATGACCTCGATATCTATAGCCATTTAATCGAACTTCGCACCCACCTACGCTCGCGTTTCTGCCTCTCTCTCTCTCTCTCTCTTCCATACGTTTGTATGCATTTTTCCCCGCATTTCTGTGCCACCTACCACTAGCCGTTTTGCAGGGCTGATTTCCCACGACGTGCTGTGCGCGCCGCAAGCCACGCCATATACTCGCTGTGCTTTTATCTCCTGTTTATACGCTGCTACGTCGGAGTTGCTTTTATATAGCTTATATCTGCTCTGCACGGATATAAGATTTTTCTATATAACGCATATTGTACTTTTTATCTTAGTGTCTAGCTGTTTTCCTGAAAATGATAACTTTTCTCCCTTGCGCTCGCGATTATCAAGAAAAAAAAGTGAGAAGGGGTGGGGGGGATTAGCTAATGCTGGATTAATATTGCAATAAGGTTTAATGATAAGCTCGAAGCTTTATGCATGACGTTTCTAAAAACTTTTAACGAAGACAATCAGAGGGAGAGACAGAGAGATTGAAACAAACAAGAGTCAGAGACAGAGTGAGAGAGAGATACTAATTAAAAAAGTTTTCGACGGGTTCGGATATTTTTTCCATTTTTTTCATAACTCCGAGTTGTCTAGAGCTCGAGGTCGATAAAAAAATATAAAAAACAAAATTCTACCAAAAGGAGCCGTGTTCCTCTTCTGCGCCTGCGTCTCCCAAGGCGTTGATCGAATTATTCAAATCATTTCATCAACGCGCGCGCGGTGATTTCTTTTCAGTTCGATGAATCTGTCGGTGGTGCGTCTGCGAGCAAAAAAAGAAAAAGAGAGAGAGAGAGTGAAGAAAATTATCATTCCTACAACCTGCGCGTGACAAATTACTGCAACGTACAGAAAGCATATACCTTTTTATACGCTGTCCTCCGCGAGGTTACTGGAATATTTAAACGCCCGCACATCGAAGCTAATTACTTTCGATTGGCGAAGATTATATCGTTCCCTTCGAATCGAATCCATGAAAAAAAAGAAGAAAAGAGAAATTTTTTTCTTCCTCGTCCTCCCCCTCTCATCTAGGTCAGCGCGCATCCGTACAAATTGACTTTTCGTAAAAGGGTGGATCGCCGCCGCCGCTGCGAGTATTAAAAATTGTAAACGAGTCAATATCGTCGGTATATAAGGTGGAGAAAAAAAACCAGCATCGAACAGAGCTTAAGTTAACTTACTTTTTGTTTTTTTTAATAATCGTTACCATAACGTAAAGTGTATACAATAACATAATGAGAAATACCAATGTACAGCTGCGTCGAACGAAAAGTAAAAATAATACTGTTACTTATAAATGCATCGATGGTGTGCTGTTTACATCGAGTGAGAGAGAGAGAGAAGAGCTTCGGGGCGCGTGTAAGCATGAGGCGCCTTCTCTTCCTCTCGCTCGCGGCTGCCAACCGCCAGCTGCTTTAAATTCCACGATTGGCCATCATGCACGCGGCGTATTTGCACGAATTGTTCTCTGCAACACAAACATACACAAAAAGCTCGGATATAAAGAGAGATAAAATGGGCTAGAAAAGCGAGAGGGAGACAGCGAGGGATTTATTTTAAGTGATAATTAAATTTTTCGCTCGATGTGTAAATACAAGCGCGCGCGCGCGTAAACGCGATTACACGCTATATATAACTATACACGTAATATAACGAATGTTTACCTTGAACTCGGCAGACTTTGAGGGCTTTGTTAACTTGATCGATGTGTTTGCCGAACGTACTGCGAATGGCGTCCTCGTTGGGGTGGCCGTTGGGCTTGATCATGCCCATTTTCGTCATCATGCAAGCGAAGTAGCAGTCGCGATTCTCCTCGTATCTGAAGGCCACCTTGGCGTTGCGCAGCCCGTCGGGATAAGACGCTGTATCGTTTGGGGCAAAATCTATTATATTAGCTCCCCCAAAAAGATCACGGTATAAAGCCATTGCAGTACTTACACGCCCTGAAGCCGTTCTGCGTCAGGCAGGCCTTCATGTAGTCCTTGTTGATGACATTTTTGATCGGATCCTCCTGCAAAATTTCGTTCGATATATACCGGAATTGATGTTTAAAACAATATATACTCAACTGAAGCGGCGAACGAGCTGCACACGAAACAGCCGACGATGAACAGGCCGAAGTAGATTTTCATGTTTGTATACGTTTATACGGAGATATAGGTATTATAGTCCAGGAATAAAAAAAAACGATATCAACGATTTACCGTATGTTAACCAATACGCGTACGTTTGTCAACTACCGGGCCACGAGCGCGACGCCGCGCATTTATATACACACAGGGAAAGTGCATAAACGTAGCTACTGCTGTTGCTGCAGTGCAGTGGGCTCATCCGGCTCGAACCGCTTGTCAATTATCATCGCGCTGACTAACGACGTTTTATATACTGTGTGTGTATGTGTGTAACTTAATGTTTGTGCTCTCTGCTCTGCGGCCAGGGCAAGTTCCGATTGCGACCTGCATATATATGCAGTGGCTCTATACATATGTAGACCAGCAGCAGCAGCAGCAGCTTTACTTTGACTTATAGCCAGTGAGAGAGAGAGTGTCGGAGTGCACAGCTTTCGAGTTGAATCTACTTCGAGCTGGTGCTGGCGTTGGCGACAAGCTCAAAAGCGCCTGCGACGCTAAACTGCCTACTACTATGTATATAGTAAACAGCTTTATTCGGTCGCAAACTGTGCTTATATACCGGTGCAAGAAAAAAAAAGTCAAATTGGCATGCGATACTCTCTATCTATCCAGACACGAGACTGCTGAGAGTCTCGAGAGAGCCGACACATAGACACAGACGACGGAACGTATACGCATATTATTGTTATACGTCGAGCTGCGCACAGGCCAAATGGAATTTGCACGTGACGATCAGCTCTCTCTCTCGGGTGTATATTGCGCGCGTTAGAGATATCCAGACAAGTCCAAGAAGTTCGAGGAATTGTTATACAGCTTCTGTGTCTCTCTCACTCTCTGGGCGGTAGCTTCGAATGCGTCACTTGCAATTGCGAACTATCCAATTGTATATCGATGTATAGTAAAATTGTCATTTTGGTTCTTGGGAATATGAATAAGCAAATCTGCCTCTCGATCGCGCACGCACGCACACGCACGCACGTGTGTGTGTGTGTGATAATAACTCCCGAATAATCAAATCGATAATCGTTTCGCATAAGTCATCCTTGCCCACCCTTAAACTCGATGTATCTATACTCTCGCTTGAAACATGTCATTGTAAGCGGAGGCGGTTCTCCGCACAGCTGATGGGAAACATGCGGTTAATACCACTACCGTCAGGAGTGGGTGGACGCGGATTACGTAGATACATTTTCAAAGATCGATACTCCAAAAGCTCCTTTGGCGTTTTTCCATAAAGTATTTATGTATGTGCGTTTTGTAAGCTTTTCCTTTTGTTCTCGAACCCACGCGTCAGAATGCAAATGATGCGCGCGCGAATATACATACGCAGTTAACGAGGAAGGGGGGCGGGGATGTGTCCTCTTTAAAACAGAGCTCGCACCATCGGCGCAGTGTTTGTTTTTACAATCGGTTAATCCCTCGCGCAGTATAGCTCGCGAAAGCGACGTTTGCTTATACGTGCGCGCATATATACGCCATTTATAAACGCGAGAGATTCAATTGGATTTTATTTACGCGCGCAGGCCGTTTCCAGAAAAGGCGAAATCACACATATAACGGTAGATATATGCGTACTCACGTGCGCGTATGCATGACGTATGAAAAGGGATATAGTACAGACTCGTAAAAATTCATATAGATATCTCTCGAAGCTTACATATATATATTCGACTTTATTGCCCTGGCAAAGAAAGGCAAGTGTCAATCGTCGCAATTACCCTCTCAACGGCGCCCAGGTGAATGATATATCGCTCGCTGTAATATAATCTTCTTCAAAGGATAAAATTTATGTACACCGAGTGTCGTGAAATTGAAACAAAAGAGAGATAAAAAAATATAAAAAAGTAACAACAACAACGACAGCAACAACGAGAGCTACTTGTGAACTTAAAGAGCCCTCGTCGTCGGAAGAGATTATAATCAAGCCGATCTAGTTCGTTCTGGTTGCGCTTTGAGACGCGCGCGCGATGTATAAATTATGTAAGCTTCCTTTCTCCTAACGCGAAATTAAACCTAATGCGCGCGCGCCTTTGTTGATATTTTAATTTTTTTATATTTTCTCGGTTGAAGAAATAAAATAATAATAACAATGGTAATGTTGTACGTAGATAAATAAACAAAGGAGAAAAATACCTTTGGTCCCTATCGGATTCTAATTCCTGACCTACATTTTCCATACGGTTTATACGATATTATTTTTTATCGTCCTGCGCGCACAAGGAAATGAAAACAAAGAAGACACACGTAGAAGAATCTCGCTCCTCTCCCCCGCCCCGAGTTGCCTCGTGCATAACTTCGCATTATAAAGCGCGGCTCTCTGCGCTCGCAAAGCTGCTGCTGCTGCTGCAGAGCAGGAACTATCATCTGCATTTTACGAGTTGTCGTTTACGCTACTCTCTCTACACTCCCTTGTCGAACAAGAAAGTATTTCTCGGACGCTCTTTATAAACTCTCTATAACAAACTCGACGATGACGGCGACGACGAGCTATATACGACGAGGAAAATGCAAAATAAATTTTCTGACGCGCGGACTTCTCTCCGCGGCCTTTTGACTCTAACCGCCTTTTTGATCATCGCGCGCCAAACGAATGAATACATCGATAGCATCGCGCGCGCGGGAATCGATAGTCACACATGTAAAACAGTTTTTCTCTGTTTTTTTTTTAGACGTTTGCACGTGTGCGTGTGTGGGTGGGTTTAAGTGTGCGCACCGACGACGAGCGTTCGTTCTCCGAGGCATGTAGGTCGTTGAGTATAGAGAAAGTGTGCGGGGGCTGGGCTGAGAGAGAGAGAGAGAGAGGATAAAAAAAAAGAGAGAAGGCAGAAAAAAAACGAAATTTATGTTTGCGAGGGGATTGCGTGCAGTTTGAGCATCGGTCTCTCAAGTGTAGAGATACCATGCTATATGTACGTACGTACACCTGTACGTATACAACGCAGCGCCATTCGTTGGGGGTAGAGCCGGAGAGTAAAGGCGGATAAATTTAGAGAGAAAGAAAAAAAAAGAGAAGGTGAGAAAGCTGCTAGAAAACAAAAAGCTTCGAGACTATAACGCATCACAACCCGCGCGTTTCGACTGTTTCGTTCGTAAAAGCAGTCCGGAGGGGAAAAAAAATATTAAGTAATCCCTGCACCACGCGCCATCGATTCGTAAAATTGAGAAATACTTTTTCAACAAAAAAATCCTTGCTCTTCCTGTTTTTTTTTCTTCACCTATATATTTTCGAGGCAAACTCGGCAGCCCCGTGCATATAGCCCGCCCGAACTTGGCGCTTGTAATCTTGTAAAGAGAAAATTTACCAATAACGCACACAAATCCACACACGTACACACAGGTATACGCGCGCGGATAGTAGTTTCCCTTTTTGCAAGGCTCTCTTCAGGCGGATATTATTATAATGTGTAGCGTACTTGCGCGCGAGTCGAGCTTGCAAAAGACTCGCTGTATACGTGTGTCGGGCAAGACAGTACCACCACACTACTACCTGTGCTGTATACGTGCGGCCGTCGTCGGCTTCGAATGAGCAATTATCGGATAACTTAATGATTATTTAGCCCTGCTGCTGCTGTAGATGTGTGTATAGTGCGTATATAATGTACGATGCAGCACAACGACGACGACGACGACGACGATGTGATCGCTCAAGGCCAAGCTTACGTAAAAATAGAGAATCGGGTAAAGCACACGGTATACGATTTTAGAAAACCCATGGACGCGACACGCTGCTGATCATCATCGATTGTCGGATATAAGCTTTTATATATTTTTACATCTCTCTCTCTCTCTCTCTATCTATCTCTACACCGTCGAAAATTAAACTTGCTCGCTCGGCATGACGATACAGATATACGAGTAAGGCGCGGATAAATAATTGGAGCGTTGTAACGCACAGCGGCCGGGGGATCGGGGGCTATATTCCCCCGAAAGCTCCGAAACTTCGCCTATAGCGTATATCATATACCTTATATATACCTTATATATACCTGCTGCAGTCTAGGTAAACGTTGTGAGCGCCGCGCGGTCAACATTGCGAGCGCTGACGCATGCAGAGCGAGGGCCAAGTTATAGTACATATACAGCAGCAGCAGTGTGCGGCTTTTGCGTCGTTAACTTATCCCGTTATATAAGTAATTCGCGGTACGGTGGCTCTCCCACGTCTTGCTCGTGCATAATAGTTCGAAAATATCTGTGCAACTATCGTAATCGTATACGGGCGAAATTATGATCGAACGCATCGTGTTTTTTGGGTTGACTGCGTGGGGGTGAAATTCACTTTTTACGCGCACACCCCCGCCGATACTTATAATTTGGGTGTATACTTATATTTTAGAGAGTTAAAAGTAGTTAACGAACACGCGCGCACCATTCGCTAATTGCTCGTTCGTATAACTATACTTTTTACTTTTCATCGCAGTTCCCCACCAAGACAAAAGGTCAATTTAGCAGCCAACGCGCCGCGTGCGAGCTTTATACATACAAAGCAACACCGCAACCTGTACCGAGTAATTATCAGCTGTATGTAAGGCAAACTCGCGGTGGCGTCGGGAACGTGGTGGAAACCGGGCTGGGGTGAGATCGGGGAACGCGAATTTCATTGTGAATTTTCGACACAATTCTCTCGTTGCGCCATGCAGACTCGGGCGCAACGCCGGGCTTTTAATGCTTTTGCCGCTGCTAGCTACATGCCTGGAAGGTGTACAATATCTACGAGTGTGTATAATAAACATACGTATGTGCATGTAAGGTTGCGCTCTTAATACACACACACAGACACAGAGACAAACACACGTATAATGTACGCACTCGACTGTGGGTATATATATACGCACGAAGCTCGAGCGAGAAATTACTTTGTGCTCTATAATATTACATACACACACATAGACAATTGCTACAGAGAAACTGTGTGTACGCAGAGTTGCACGATCGAGCTTATAATACGCAGGGAGAGCGGAGGCGTAATTGTTACACTTGTTGAGAATAACAATTTTCGACGATTCCAAATGTAAATGAAGCACGCGCGGTTCTTCTCTCTCTTGCGAGAGGGATAGAAACAGGACGAATTATACGGTATATGTAAGGATTATACGCATTTCCCGCGAAGTTGTAGAGGGTTTAAAAAAAAATAAATTAATGAAATCCACACAGGATTCGAGTTTTAGTTAATCTCGCTTACGAAACTCTCGTTAATTACACGATATTAAAGCTAGTTTATATTGCTCGTCTAGTAGCGGTATGATATATAGATAAAAACTTGTGGTATATAGAAGAGACGCGCGCAGCGTCCTATAGCTCCTGTGTGAATTTGTCGCGCGAGTATATATAGTTAATCCGTCCTTTCTAAAATGCGAAATTACAAGCCTCTCTCGGCAAAGACAGCTTTGATCGATAGAGATCTTTATTCATGCGCGTCATATATATCGCAATTTACTCAGTCGTCGAGTGAGTGCGAGGTGCGAGCACACAGAGAGAAAGAGAGTGACAGCTGATCGATAGACCCTTTATCGTATGTATAAAAAATGCTCGCGCGAGAGGACGAAAATCTTTCCTCGTCTCTCGTCTCTCCTATTGTAAATATATACTTTCGCGTTGAGATGCTCTGTCTCTCCACCCTTCGCTTTAATGTATTAACCAATTTTGCGGTATTGCGTTTTGCACTTTAGCGATATAATTCATTGCCACCTTCTTCGAAGTCAACTTTCTTCTTTTACATTTTTTTTTGTGCCACACACACACACAATGTGCTGCTCAGAGGCATCTCTCTCGTTGCTTGCTTATATTACGTCAACGATATAATAAAAGTATTCCGTATATAAGCTCGCGAGAGATGCACGACGAGCAGCAGCCGTTACATTTTTAGATAAAATTGCTATTTTCCTTGTGGCATCTGCTACCGCTGCTACTGCACTGTTACTGCTCTTCAGCACGACGAAGAACGTTGTATATTATTATTCGCAACAATGAATCGCAGGCGCTATCTGTTGTATTATCTCCGGGCAAGTGCAATCGATGCCAGGCATCAATCGGTTAAAGGTCAACGAGCTCATGCCAATTCTGGCATTTAGCCAGCTTGTATTATGCGAGCTCGCGTACACACGATCGCTCTCGAGAAAAGGCTTATATATCGCTCGAAAGCAGCGGGTGGGTACATTATAGTTTACCCGATCGACTCGCGCAATTGGAAATTTCGCAGAGACATGCACAACGAATATCAACATTTTTCATTATTTATGTGTATAAGAATCGTTCTACTTGATGTTGTTTGTCGAGAGTTTGTTTAGAAGTCCTGAATTTACACTGTTTCAAATATTGTAAAGATAATGTATAAACAGATAAATCGATAACTTAATTGTAAACAATATGATCATAAACGATTTTAGCATCGTCTTTCGACACACTGATCACGTTTATAGCGAAAACAAATTAATTTGAATGTTATCGTTTCGAGCCATAATATCAAAAGATAAGTTTGACTTATTCAATATCCTGGCACTGAATAGAAGAATCCATCGTTTATTTTAAACAACAAAATGGATAAAAGTGAGGAGAAATCCGAGGAAGTTGTTTCTCAAGATAATTCAAGTGAACGTGACGTTTCAGGCGACAAAAAATACGTTTGTGACATTTGTCAGGAGATATTTAGACTAGAAACAAGCTTATTAACTCACCGTAACACACTTCACAATCGACAAAAAGATTACTCATGCGACAAGTGTGACAAGACATTTGAGTTCCGAAGTCATTTGAGTAGACATCAAATATCAATACACAAAGCCCACCAAGATTTTGGATGCGACCAGTGCGAGAAAAAATTTGTGAAAAAATCGAGTTTGTTTACGCACCAAAAATTGGTACACAAAAGTCGCGATGATTTCACATGCAACAAATGCGAGAGGAAATTTGAAAATAAATCAAATTTAGTAAATCACAATAAAATATTCCATGAAATTGTCAAAGATTACTTGTGTGAAAAGTGCGCCAAACGATTCGAAAATAGACGGAGTTTGCTCTTACACATAAAAGCAGTCCATGAGGGTCCTAAAGATTTCGCTTGCGACAAATGCGGGGAGAAATTTAGAATAAAATCAGATATAATCGGACACCAAATTTCAGTTCATGGTGGTTGTAAAGATTACTTTTGTGAAAATTGCGATAGGAAATTTGGACTAAAACATCAATTGCTCAGACATCAAAAAACTGTCCATGAAGGTCTCAAAGATTTTGCATGCGACAAGTGCGATAAAAAATTTGGAATAAAACATCAATTGCTCAGACATCAAAAAACTATCCACGAGGGTCGCAAAGATTTTGCATGCGACAAATGCGAGAAAAAATTTGGTTATAAATGGATTATGATTCAGCACAAAAGGACAGTCCATGAAGGTCGCAAAGATTATGCTTGTGACAAATGCGGGAAAAAATTCGGACGAAAATTGACATTGATTACACACCAGAAGATAGCACACGAAGGTCGAAAAGATTACGCATGCGATAATTGCGAGAAAAGATTTGGACGAAAACTGCTTTTGCTCTTACATCAAAAGATAGTCCACGAAGGTCAGAAAGATTACGCGTGCGACAAGTGTGAACAGAAATTTACACAAAAATCGAATATGCTTATCCACCAAAGGACAGTCCACGAGGGTCGCAAAGATTATACATGCGACAACTGTGAGAAGAAATTCGGACATAAAAGTGGTTTGCTCTTACACACAAGAACAGTCCATGAAGGTCGAAAAGATTATTTATGTGACAAGTGCAAACAGAAATTTAGGCACAAATCGAGTTTGCTCTACCACCAAAAGACAGCACATGAAGGTCGAAAAGATTATTCGTGTGACAAGTGCGAACAGAAATTTGGGCTCAAATCGAGTTTGCTCAAACACCAAAAGACAGTTCATGAAGGTCGAAAAGATTATTCATGTGACAAGTGCGAACAAAAATTTGGGCACAAATCGAGTTTGCTCTACCACCAAAAGACAGTACATGAAGGTCGGCAAGATTTTGCATGTCATAAATGTGAAAAGAAATTTGGGCATCAAAGCCATTTGATCGAACACAAAAAAACAGTACACGAAGCTCGCAAGGATTACGCATGCGACAAGTGCGAGAAAAAATTCGGAAAAAAAAGTAATTTGCTTGACCACCAAAAGATGATGCACGATGGCCGCAAGGATTATGCATGCAGTCAGTGCGAGAAAAAATTCGGACGAAAAGGAAATTTGTTTGTCCATCAAAAAATTATACACGATGATCGTAAAAATTTCGCATGCAACAAGTGCGAAAAGAAATTTGGAAAAAAATATAATTTGATCAGGCACCAAGGGACAGCCCATGAAGGTCACCAAGGTTAGGTATGCGACAGCAATAATATAATATTTATTGATACTCGTATACATATGTTTCTGTAAAATTTCAATAAAAACTGTTCCGAAATGATTGTGCATTACCTGAACTTTGGACGTTTAACTATGTATTAAGTCATACCTTTGTACACTGACGTTGTGATGTTTTCCGATCTCGCGTACTACTTATTACTATTCTCTATTCATTTTTCAGCCACTTGCTTCTTGCATTCAATCATGCAAGTATCTGCCCAGATTTTTGTTCACTTCTTGTTTGGAACCGTGAATGGGAGCAAGCATTTAGTTGGCTACTGGATTTTTAATAAATCTTACAAACTAATTGAATTAATCAAACACGCGCAAGTGAAAGATTGAGATAGATTTTTTGACAGACGGATTTTTTTTAAACAAGAGACGTGATCGATAATAACAAAATGTTCTATATGAAAAAACTAACGTGGATGTTAGTTTTAAAAATTAGTAAAATTTCTCATAATTGTTTTCGAATTGCGTGAATGTCAAATGAAAGTTTGCGCGAGGACGGCCCTTTTTCTAATCCGACACTGAGGGCTTATGTTTTTTTTTTCTTTTTTTGGAAACTCTCAGGTGTATACAGGAGTCGTCGAGGCATTATTATTTAGACACGGGCTGTACCATTCACGATAGATAACATTTTTACACACACTGCATCTCCTGCATATAGAGCCGTAATAGAATCTATATAATCCGTAATGGTGGCGCTCACAAACTTATTCATTGTATCGTTCGAAGTACGCAGTATTTTATATGTGTGCGGCACTCCGTATG
This sequence comes from Trichogramma evanescens, assembly GCA_902732785.1. Classification (NCBI taxonomy): domain Eukaryota; kingdom Metazoa; phylum Arthropoda; class Insecta; order Hymenoptera; family Trichogrammatidae; genus Trichogramma; species Trichogramma evanescens. Next base: position 30,998 of record CACVKI010145125.1, on the reverse strand, counting down.
CGTTTCAGTATGTATGCAGTGTCGAAGAGAGCAGCAAGTCTCAAAGCTCCGATGTGCTCGCGCGTATAGGCCAAGTTTTTATTTTTTAAAAGCCTTTTCATTTTCCTCGAGCGAGGCGCGGCGAATTGCTTCCCATTAAAAGTTTAATAAGTTGAAGCGCATACGGCGGCGGAGCAATGTAATTTATAGCGTACATTCGCTTCTATATATATACGCGCTGGCGCAGGAATATGTGTTTTTCCAGCTTGTCGTGCTATGCGGCATACGAGCGCACGACTCGATTGATGTAGGCTTCCCCTCCTCCACTCAATCTTGCCAAATCACAACTTCAACATTGTGGCCAACTAACGGTTTGTCGAACAATCCTCGCCTCTCGACGAAAAGCCCAAAAAAAAAACTTTTCCTGTTGCACTCGGAATATAACCGCATCGAGCGCGCGGGAGAGAGAAAGAGAACGAGTTTACATTCGAGAGAGAGAGAGAGAGAGAAACTTTTCAAGCTCGCGTTTATACCACCGAAAAGGCGGACTACGTGTGCGAGTAGTACGTTGTCAAAAGGAGAGCAGAAGGAGCAAAAAAAAACTTGATAGTGAACTTTCCATTCTCCGCATAAAGCTGCACCACGCACCGCATCCGAAGAATTTCTTATATTTTAAGAAGAAAAATTCTTGGGGAGTCAAAAAAAAAAAAAAAAAATTTCATATCGATCGTTCGACTATTTTTACAGAAAAAAATGTCGGTTCTTCGAGGTTTATATTTTGTATAGACTTTATTATTTTTTCCTCGTGCAGTCGCTCTCAGCCTGTTAAAAGTTTGATCGCAAAGAATAAAGCAGCGTTGGTTATTGGTAGAAAAAAATTACATTTTTATGTGGCGAATTTAGGAAGCGACAATCGCTGCTGTGCATTCTGTGGAGTGCACGCTAAAAATTGCCGCAGCGATCGCTACGGTAGCGGCTCGAGGCGAGCTCGGCCGGTCGAGTGTCTTTGTCTCTCTCGCGCTGCCGCGGTCAAACCATCAAACGACGCCGTAGAATTGAGCACTAAAGTCTCACCTCTCAGTTGCTTCGCTTGTTTGTGTGAGTTACTACGCCGCAACGTAAACAAAGAAAGATCTCAGCGACGATCTCTCCATGTGACTCTCGCTCAAAAAGTGAAATATATTTTGTATTGCAAGTAAATTAAAGTGATTGTGTATTGTTAGTTTGAGTGTGCAGAACGATATTATGTTCGACCACTTATTCTATGAGAATGACGAAATCGGCCTAGAAGAGAGAGCCGAACGTTACCAAGAAAATGTAGAAACTTTGAAGAAGATGCGAGAGAAGGTCAATTGGCTGTCCGCGGAAGATCGACGCAGATTTGTAGGCTCACTCTCTTTTGCCATAATTTATTGGAAAGGCCTTATTCCAAATGTCCGAGATATTTTCAAGCCCGAAGAAATTGAATGTCTTCTCTCGGATGCGGTAAATTACAAAAATGGAGACGGGTATAATCATAGAGGTAATCTACTCATCCACTTTGTGACTCGCAGCGGTTACAAAAACAAGCCCGACTTCGATAAAAACGGCGAGCCCTTGGTACGTCGCACCACAGCAGTGCATCAGGCGGCCAAACTCAGGTCAAAGGACTGGATTTTCGCGGTCTCGGAGCTCTTCAAAGTATACAGCAGTTGCGAGGCGAATTACACCGACGAATCCGGCCTCACTCATTTCCATGTGGCCTGCATGTCTGGCGTAAACTACATCGTAGAGAAATTCCTCGAGCTTGGGCAAGATCCCAATAGCATCGTGCGAGAAACGGGCGACTCTCCGTTACACTTGGCCTTGGACAGCGACGTCAACGTAAAGGAGGTAATCGAATTGCTGCTGAAAAATGGTGCCGATCCGAATCTGGCCAACGAGGAGGGATCGACCCCACTGCACATCAGTTGCAAAAAAAAACCATCTTTTGATTATCGCTTGACGGAGTTTTTTTTCAAGATCAACGAACAAGTCAATCAGCTGGTGCGGATCGACGCGAAGGACAAGTTGGGTCGGACGCCGTTGCAATGGGCCGTGGCGAATCTTTTGCCGAATAGAGTCGGTCTTCTTCTGAATAAGGGTGCCCATTTGTCGAACTTCGTTTTCCCCACCGAGGATTACTTCGCCAAGAGATTTGTATCGCGAACTCAAATGAGGCGAGCGTGTGGCGGTCTGAGCATCGTCGAACGTCTTGAGAAGAGTGGATACGAACTGGACCGAGATGCTGCTCTAACGATCATGAAAATATTCGCCGAGTACGGATTATTCAAGAAATCGATGGATCCTAACAATTTTTGGTATGAAGACGAGAAATTTGCCAGTGAATCGGAAAAACTGATGATACGTCGAGACCTGTCGCTCTACGACTTTATCCGGTTAAGACCCGAAGAGGCGGCAAAGCTAGTCACATATTCTGACATCTTCAATTTATCGCGCTATATAGCTTTTCGGGAGTTGCCCGAAGGGCCAAGAGAAGCTTGTGCTGTACATCTGTGTGAGATAACGTCGAAAAGATTTTTCCGGCGATGGGCACTACATCCTTTTATGGAGCTGACGGGCCACCAGCTGCCAATTCTCTGCTGTGAAATAATCATGAAGAAGCTAATGAACGAAGATTTGTGGCGTATTTGTTTGACGGCCGCTGACCAAAGTTGTTGATGTCTAGTTAATTTTTCATATTATCTTATCGATCATTTATAATTTTATGTATGAAACAAATAAAACAAAATTGAATTGATTAATTAGCTTGGCTTTTGATTTTATTATACATGCGCCGAATTTGACTATGAAGTGATCTTTATAACGCGGATGAATTTGTCGTGCATAAGTATATAATTGACCTATTAATCGATGACTTATTATTACTATTATTTGTATTATTTTTTTTTTGTGTTTAAATCACTATAACTATTTTGATGCAATCACTCAACGGGTTGAGCTCAATTGAAAAAAATAAAAAAAATTTTTGAACGAAATTTATTCAGCCGATCTTGTAGCATTTTGTGATCTAGTAGCTCGTATTATGTTCATGAAATTGTTCGCTGGCATTTCAGGCAGACTGCTGGAGACGAGTTTATAAAGAACCCGCGTGCGCGATTACTATGCTCGTTTCGAGAATAAAAATTGCCGCTGCGCTCGCCTTACAGTAGAAGCGGCTCGAAGCGAACCTCGAAGCATCGAGTGTCTTTGTTTCTCTCGCGCTGCTGCTGCGTGTTCGTGCACGAGTTGCCGCGATCAAACGCAAACCGCTAAAAGACATGAGCATCGTAAGTAGTCAGTTCACAGTGCACGTTACGACGCTACAGAGTAGTCACGCGGAAGATCGCATCGAGCGCAGCTAGTGATTCACGAGAAAAACCACTACTATTTCAACTTATAAGTGCGTGAAAACCATGTCCACGTCTGAAGAAAAATCTGGCGAAACAGTCACCACTGCAGGTAAGGGGACGAGGGCGACGAAATCAAACACGTCGACAAGAGCCAAACAAAAATAGAACAATTGAAGAGCAGGCGTGAAAAGGTTAATTGGGAGATCGAAGCAGAACGACGCGAATTTCTCCGTCAACTGTATCCCAATAATCGAAGATTGTCACGACCAACTTCCCAACCTGCGAGACGTTTTTCGTCCAGAAGAAATCGATTGGCTCATCGCGGAGGAAGTGCCGAGAAAAGTCGAGAACGACGGCTACAATGCTCGCTCGTACAAATTTCCACTCATCGAATTCGTAATCAGGACCGGCTACAAGGACAAGCCCGACGACGTTGACGAGAACGACAAGCCATCGACGCTTTGCACCACGCCGGCTCATCTCGCGGCCAGACGCGGTTTCATCAGCGTGGCCGATAAACTGTTGAAAATCTACAACAGATTCGACGTGAATTACAGCGACGCGAGCAGCGGCTTGACCCATTTTCACGTGGCCTGCGCCGCTGGACGCTACGACATCGTCAAACAATTTCTCGAGCTCGGGCAGAGCGTCAACGGCGTCGAAGAGCGCGAACGGGGCGACTCGCCGCTGTACTTGGCTCTGAATCACTACTACAGAGAGGAGAGGTGGTCGAACTGCTGCTGGAGAGCGGGGCCAATCCGAATCTGGCAAACTTGAACGGACTGACTCCACTGCACTTGATTTGCAGCCGAGATATGGTACGCTTGGCAAAGACGTATTTCGCGATCAGAAGGGAGAGATATCAGATGGTGGAGATCGACGCCCAGAACAGGTGAGGCGACACACCGTTGCACTCGGCTCTGAACGCCACCTCGATCACCATCGACAATTTGCTGCTTCGCAACGGCGCGATACGAATCTGGCCAACGAGAAGGGACAGACTCCTCTGCACGTGATCGGCGCGTGAAGTACGACATGTCGGAAGTGTTGCTCGCGATGAGCAAGGAAAGACTCGAGCTGATCGGACTCGCTTGAGGAACGGGGCGGATCCGAACGCGGCCAAGCTGTTCTTCGATACCTGTAAGGAAAAGAATCGAGCGGTGCAGGTCGATGCGAGAGACAAGCTGGGCCGGACACCGCTGCAATGGGCCGTGGCGAATTTTTTCCCTCGCGTGGTCGAGCTACTCCTGGATCACGGCGCCGATCTGTCGAGTTTCGTTTTCCCCGACTCAAGTTACTTCGGCCAGAGATTTCCTTTGAATAGAGCTGGCGAGTTTCAATTCGAATTCGCGCTGGCGTCCGGCGCACAGCCATCGTCGAGTGTCTCGAGAAGAAAAAGGACTACAAGCTGAGCCGCGACGAGGCCTCGACGATCATCGAGCTGTTCGACAGGCACAGATTCTTCGAGAAGGAGGTGGACATCGAGGAGTGGTGGCGCGACGACGGCGGGGCTTTCGCGGCGGACGCGACAAGCACGGCATCGGTCCGGGACCCACCCTGCTCAGCGAGCTGGTGCGCTTGCCACCCAGACAGGTGGAAAAGCTGGTCACCTGCATGCAGTACTACGATTTCAATCGCGGTATCGATCTGGTCGTGCTCAGCCCGGAGCACATGTCGCTCGCCGCTGATCATCTGTACGAGATAATGACGAGGGTATTTTTGCGACGTTGGGCGCTGGAACCCTTTTGGGAGTTGACGGGATACAGGCTGCCGATTCTCTGCTGCGAGATGATCGTCGAGAACTTGAATAACGACGATTTAGGTCGTATTTGTCTGTCGGCAAAAGTGCAAGCCTCGTCATTGTTTTAACCGTAAAGCTTCGATACAAGTATTAGTATAAAAATTAAAAGTAGTCAGATCTTCCACGATTCTTTGTTAAACAATGGGTGTTAAAATTGAGATCAATAAAAAAAAATTGTGTTTCATTAATTTGCTTAGATTTAAATTTTTTTCACGTTTCCATGACACCTCATTTTTTATTTATTTATTTACTTTCTCGGTGTGTGCATCGGCTGTGTCGTATATACACCCAGCAGCTGCGTTTATTTTTCCAACTATAAACTGCGCGCCGCGCACCGCAGACGAATTGTAAATATTCGCAAGTGTTCTTGGAGATAACTTTGCTGCACTTAAATTTTGCTGCTTTCCCCATTTATTTAGAAATGAATTAACAATCGCGCGTTCCAAAATATACAACGAATTATAAAAGAGCATCGGCGAGAAACGATAGTTGTGAATTTTTTTTTCCTGTATCCGCTGTACTCAATTCATCATTAATGTAATGTGTGTATTAGGTATCGTGCGAGGTAAATGCCTGCCTAATTTGTGTTTACACGTGACCCGAGTTTATTTGACTACGAGCTGCACTACGCCATAATATATACAGAGTTGGCTGCTCACGTGTTCCTTTTTATCACTATTTTTTCTTGGAACCACGTCCGTAGAATTTATCTGCAAATACTCCAGTTCTCTTTTTTTCCTCCATTATTGTTACTTTCCTCCATCGACCCGCGATATTACATATATGCTCGCTTAATTTACTCTATGTGTCTGACCGCGAGTGCAAACATCATCGAATTGCACTTTTGACTGATTAATACAAAGTGCTGCCATTTGTTTCACGCGCGTAAAATGATGAAGACAAAAGAGACTACAAAAGGGAGGAAATGTGAGAGAGAGAAATTATTCATTTCACGTCGCTGACAGAGAGAGAGAGAGAGAGAGAGAGAGAGAGAGAGGGCCATTTGCGAACAACCTCTTATACGAGCGCCGCGCAATTTTTCAATGAGAAATATTTCCATTGTTTTAATTTTACAAACCATCAACGCGCCGCAATTTCGCCTCGATGGGCATGCCGTGCACACGGGGTATTAATTAAGAGTCACAGCAGCAGCAGCAGCAGCAGTAGTCGCAGCTCTAACAAGCTTCAAAGATGTCAGACGTCCTTCCGCAGTTAAATTCAACTGCGTGTATAAGGAAGCTTTCATCTGTGTTGGAAACTGCACAGATGAATCTTGTTTGGTAGCCGCGACGCTGATGACGAAGACACTAAGTTTCGTTATAGTTAGCGTTTGACGCGCTTCAAAGACAGCAGCAGCAGCTTCCCATACACAAGATCAATCGGTACTCAACCGTGTACATATCTTTGCGCAGAAGTTATATCTATATGTTTTTCTATATACCCTTCCTCCCAAAGAAACGCACTGCGCATGTAACGCCAAGTTGGACCTCTATATATAACGAAGGTCTAATTTGAATTGGAGAGAAGCATCAGCAGCAGTAGCTTCCCTTTCTCCAAAATCAATTATACAAGCTCGTTGTGACGTTAACTCCTGTCAACTTACTGCTCGCGTTAAACTTCATCGACGCAAGTTTTGGCATGTGTGCGCGTAAACGTCTAAAATACGTATGTAATGTATGTTAATTCAGCAGCGCTCGAGAATCGGGGAAAATTTTATACGCGAAATTTCATTGTGTCAAATCAATCAACCGATCGATCAAGCGCATTATCGACAAAAATTCATATCGCGATCGCGCGTATATTTGTACAGATTGCATTGCAAAATTCGTGCCAGCGGTCGACTCGATCATTTTTTTTTTTTTCATTTATTTATTTATTTATTTTTTGTTTTTCATTCGATGTTCCGATATGCTCGTTCAGTCGATTTTTCAATGCAAAGCGGTCCGAACTGCGAAAGTGTTACACGATGTTGTTACCACCGTTGACGAATTTGAGCAGTATCGCCGCCGCGCAAAATGTAAACCAGACGACGTCGTCCTGCTTGGAGAACTCTCAGCAGGCCGCGTGTCGACCCGACATACTGGCCTTCATGACGTTTCTGATCGGCTTCTTGAGCTCGTCGCGCGATGCACCGCAAAAACGCCAGTCGTCCAGAAGGAGTCCGAAAAATAATTGGGACAACCACGACAACATGAACGACCATTACGATTTCATAGTGGTCGGAGCGGGCGGCGCCGGCCTCGTCCTCGCCAACAGACTCAGCGAGATCTCCCGTTGGAAGGTACTAACTACTCTAAAAAATTTGACAATTATTACGCAAACTCACCCATCGACGCTTCATCGTCGCGCAGATCCTCGTGCTGGAGGAGGGCGGCGAGCAGCCCTACTTCAACGAGATCCCGGCGATGCTCATCACCAATCCGACGAGCGAGAGCACCCACACGTTCAGCAGCGAGCCCGAGCCGTTCGCCTGCGCCGGCAATCCCAACAAGGCCTGCCTGTTGCCCTGCGGCAAGGGCGTGGGCGGCACCAGCAGCATGTACGGCATGCTGTACACGCGCGGCACCCGGGCCAACTACGACGAGTGGGCCGAGCTCGGCAACAAGGCCTGGAGCTACGAGGCCGTGCTGCCCTACTTCCTCAAGTCCGAGGACATGAGGGCTCCCAGTGTAAATGACTGAATTATATAAAAAATCTCGTGCTCAGAATCAGTGAATCCAAGCCCTGTTGCAGATGCTGAAACAGAGTCCAGGCGTGCACGGAGTCGGCGGCAATCTCGCCGTCGACTACTTCGCCCATCGCGACAACGTCTCGCTGGCCATCCACGAGGCGTGGCGCGAGCTTGGCTATCCGGAGATCGACTACAATCGCGGCTACAACGTCAGCGGCGTCTCGAGGATGCAGCACTTGACGCGCGACGGCACCCGCGACGGCAGCAACGCCGCCTATCTGCGACCGGTGCGCGCCAGCCGGGCGAATCTCGCGATACGCACGAGGTCGCGAGTCGTGCGCGTCCTGATCGACCCGAAGACCAAACGCGCCCGAGGCGTCGAGTACGTGGAGCTGGAAAACGACGAGAAAGTTGTGAAAAAGGCCTGGGCGAGGAAGGAGGTGATCGTGTCGGCGGGCGCGATCGAGTCACCGAAGCTGCTCATGCTGTCAGGTGTGGGGCCCGCCACGGAGTTGACCGCTCACGGCATTCCGGTGCTGCAGGAGCTGCCCGTGGGACGCAATCTGCTGGACAGCGCGAAGGTCGAGGCACTGACCTTCGACGTGGAGGATCGCTGGATGACCATGGAGGTCGAGGAGATGAGGCGCGACGTTAATCAGTGGCTGAGGACGCACGAGGGACCTTTGGCAGCACTCGGCAGCCTCGATACCGTCAATCACTACAGCGTGTCCAATGAGACCGGAGGAAGAGACGTGCCGGACGTGAGGATCGATTTCATCGGCAAGATGTATCGCAGCAGCGGCCGCGTCGAGATGATGACCTTCGTGCCGCGCGCCTACTACAACAAGGTCCAGCTCATCGTGGTGCTGCTGCGCCAGCGCAGCCGAGGCGAGGTGCGTCTCAATCGCACCGATCCCGTCTGGGGCGACCCGACGATCAGCGGCAATTACCTGAGCGATCCGCAGGATCAGCGGCTCGTCGTCGAGGCGATTCGCAGAGCCAAGAAGATCTTCGACGCGCCTACTTTCGTCGCGAGGGGCTTCAAGGAGAATCCGGTCTCGGGCTGCAAGGATCTGGATGCTTCGGCCGAGACCGAGGCCTACTACGAGTGTCTGCTGCGCCGCTACTCGCTGCCGGGCTTCCATTACGCCGGGACGTGTCGTATGGGGCCCTGGGCGGACGGCACGGCGGTGGTGGACGAGCGGCTGCGGGTCCACGGCGTGCGGGGGCTGCGAGTCGTCGACGCCTCGGTGATGCCGGCCGGGGTAAGCGGCAGCACCCTCGCCGCCACTGTGATGATCGCCGAGAAGGCCAGCGATCTGATCAAGGCCGATTGGACGGAGGACGCGCGCAGGCAGCGGACCTATCATCGCGATGTTAACGATGGGGATATTAATAATAATATGCATCATAATGTACATAGTGCATAGTTCGTGGACGTTTAATAAATGCATCGCGATCTCATAATTTTGAAGGCTGTCATATTTATAATTTGTTTCAATGTCTTCAGTTATAAATAATTAATGAAAAATGTTGAGGCAATGTGCGTTTACAAAAGTAAAAAAAAAAAAAAAATTAACATATACGTCGACATTTCGCCTGGTTCGCAGTCTCATCAAGATTAATCCCTTGGACTTTGTCTTCTTTATTCACGTTACTCTTAATAATCAGTTCTACACACATGTATATTAACAAGCTATCGGATTATTATAATAGATGTCGCCTTCAACAGCTCCGTATCTTCTTTCTTATCTATTAAGGTGTGCTTCGTGCTATTTATACAAACCATCTCTGCGACATAAGCTGCTATACAATGAAATAGTATAATAGTTATTAAACCATCTAGATCGCAAGTGAACAGTTTTTTGAACTCAAGAGAAATCGAGATACAACTTTCCTGCTTATAATTGATTTTAAAACTGTGCCTCTACTTATACAATTATTTTAGCTTTGCTGCTTGCTGATTATACAGAAAAAGGTTCTCGCCATCTGGTGGTGGAAGCTTAAAGTTATAGCAGTGTATTGAAGTGTTTGAAACAGTTCGATTTCTAATCAGTTGGCATCTTTTTTAAAACATTTCAAACGGTTATTTTTTGATCATTGGGCCATTATTATTGTACAACCTTTCTGTAAATTTCTCAACGATTCTTACGACGAATAAAAACACCATCCTTGAGACGTCCCGCTACTCCACCACAGCCAGTTTATCTTATTCGACTCAACGAGGAAAGCTCGTTTCTATTCATGTCGAAGCCAGACCCGCTCGTTCGCGCGCGCCGTATCATTTGCCAAAGTGTCGGATCATTTTCCCCCTCATTGTCTGCGCGCCAAGCCAAGCCTTCTTCCCGCCCGCGCGAGCTGAGAGCTCCTTAAGAGCTTTTTCTTTCCCCCCGCGAGCGCGGCAAGTCTTAAGAGCTTCGCACGCAGGAGTCAAGCACGCGCTATATCGTACAACCACTCGATTTATCTTTATCCCTTGCGTTATATATATCCACTCTCTCGTTACTCTCGCGTCCTGCAATCATCACCCCTTGCTCGAAGTATCCATGCATACAACGCGTTAAATTTATTTTAAAAAAAAGTTTGCCTTTGCATTCGATAAAAATGACTTTCGTCGAGTCTCTGCGTATCGCTGAAAATTCCACGCACGCAGCAGCCGGAAAAATATACACGTAACTCAGTCAGTCCTTTGGCGCTGCTATACATGTGTTATATATACTCGCGCGAAAGGCGTGAGAAAACGAAAGATCCTCCCTATCACGTCTTGGTCTCGTTCACATCATGCATTTTAAAAGGTTTAACAAATGGCATGTATATCCAGGCTGCTGCAGCTGCGTATACGTGCTATACCCCGTCAAAGAAAATTGCAAATTGATTTTATACCTTTTGATGATATTATCCGTATTCGCTGTCGTGTGTCTTTTTTATGATGATATTTATAATTATTTATCATCATCTCGATATGTGTCGATTGCATTGTCTACGCGGTAATTGGATATGTTTTTATATTTATGCGCTCACTGTCGAATGCTAAAGAAAAACAAGACTCCGAGGCGTAATTCGATTTGTTATATATACAGCTCGCTGACGAACGCTAAAATAGCTCCGAGCTATCTAACGTCAGGATGCGGCCGAGAAAGACATTTATATACCATACTGCGCGTCAAAGGCGACGTATATAAATAGAAATATTATCCTCTCGAGGAATTAAGCAATCAAATTTCATCCTCTCGAAACTGCCACCGAGTCGCAGCTTCACAAAGTCGCGCGCGGGCCGTGTGTGCGCGGAGCAATTTTTCTAAAAAATTTTTAAAAGAAAAAAAAGCAAGAGTCACACTGCGTAGACCTTTCTCGCGCGCTACCGACCTTAATTCACTCCGTCCATGCATATTATTGTTAAATTTTTATCTTCTCTCTCCCTGCGCGCCGCATTATAAAGGGCTTGGGAGAGAGCTTGGGCACTATAATATAATTGGATTTCGAGACAATTTCTTCTTCTTCTTTTTTTGTCGTCGTTACAGAACTGCGCGCATTTGGGCGAGCAATTAAATCCTCCATCGAATAAATTTAATTTCGAGCCTCGCGTACAGTATAGTCGAGTGCGCGAGAGCCGGGTACATATGGCGTATCGTTTTTGTAGGTCATAATAACGAAAGTTGGTTGGAGAACGCATCGATCGAAAGCGCGAATAGTGCAAAAGCAGATGTACGCGCAGAAAAAAGGTACTTTTTTTCTACCTGACTGCGACACGCGTATTACGTGTCTTATATATGACGAATGGTGCGCACGAATGGAGACAAATGTAATGAAAAAACTTGACCGCGCGCGCGTGTGTGTGTTTTTGAGCTCGTGTGTATGTGTACTTCTGTGCTGCTGCACGGGCTTTCAGTTTCATATATGAAGCGTTAGGGAGTCACTGAGTAAATATAAGCCTGTCGAAGCAGCTGCAGCAGCACAGAGAGAGGCCAAAAAACGAGAAATTTCGCGTCTAATTTCAAACGCGCGTGGACTGATGAAAAAAGGCTTTTTCGAGAGAGACATATGCGTGTTCCAGGGCGCCCGCTCGACAAATTCCAGTAAAAACAAATAAGTAAAGAGAGAGAGAGAAAAAAAAGAGAGTATCGCCACGAGCCATTGATTTTATACCTTGGATATAACGGCAACAGCCGCGATGCCCTTTTTTCTTATCTTTTTCTCTCTCTTACGATGTACATAATAGTAAAAAATGTAAACAAATAAAAAATAAAGGAAGAAAAAAAAATCGTGACGATAAACATATGCATGCCACGTAAAAAAATGTGTATCGGTTGTGGCACGCGCGCGCGCGCGCGCGGGGGTTGACTCGCGCGCGACGACTCACGTGGCGTATTTTCTTGCCTTTATTACTTGGCCTTGACGGCGATCGACCTATGAGCAAACACAAAACTTTGCATGTTCGATGCTCCGCTGCTCGCTCTCTTTTACTCTCTCGCTCTTTTTTTCTTCGTTTATTTTCTACTTACGCCATACATATTCGATTGTTCAGTTGCAATTAATTCGGAATTTTCTTGCATTATCTTTGCACAACGATAAACGAGTGTATACAATTTATCGGTGAAATGTTCTTTACGCTATTATGTGTGCGTGTATGCGTGTCGAAGCTCTCGAGCTTTCTACGTATTATTAGACCTCGAGTGCACTAGAAGCTCGCCGAGGAATGAATATCGCGGCGCGCGCGCGAAAGAAGGGAGTAGGAGAGAGAGAAGCGAGCGGGTTGTTGAAGCAGCTTGCAGCCGTTACTGCGCTGCTCGACGCGGTTGCGGCTGCTGCCGTTGAAATTATAGCCAATAGACCGATAGCTCTCATCGTTATACAACTTTTCCTTTTATGTACGGACGCTTATTTAAACGAATATAACATGAATACGCTTTAGGTAGTGCGGTGCTTTCTCGCTTCGGCGCTTTCAGCATGATTACGGTCGATTCAACGTCTCTCTCTTTCTCTCTCTCTCTCTGTACGTTAGCGCGAAAATGCTCTACGCTGCGGGTTTTTTAATATTAAAAAAAGGGGGAAAAAGAAATCTCGCGTCGGTTTTTCATTTCAAATGTAAATTTCACGTTTATTAATCGGTAGTTTTTTTTCTTCTACTGCGGTTGTAATATCTCTATCTCTCTCTCTCTCTCTCTCTCTCGCGGTACGGTGAAAAATTTGCGGTCGTACAGTCGTGCGGGTAAAGTAAAGGCAGCGCGCGTGGGCGTCGACGGGCGGCGTCATTCACTTGACAAGACGATTACTCGCTGCGGTAACGAAGAAAGCTCGCGGGTACAGGGCACTCTGTATACAGGGCATTCGAGGCGCGAGAGACAGCTGCGAATGAAATGCATGTACACCAACGTGCAGTGAAAATAATTGTTTTGTTAATGCGTCGCTGCCGCGCGCACTGTGCATTGATTCGAGTCCGATTCGTCGTTGTTTTGATAAAAAAAAATAAAAAAAATAATTTTAGAACCTTGAGATTCGAAAGCCGAAGAATAATATATACGCAGAGCTTCAAAGCGAAAGTACGGTTGACTGAGCAACGAACCGCGATAAAATTGATTTTTACAAGCGGTCGAATGCAAAAAGAAAAAACACTGAGTCAACACTGCGATCGCGACATCGGGAGAATTATTCATCAGCCCCCGGATAGTCACGATCTGCATTCGGAGTTTACCCGTAAGAACTGAATTGCTCTCGTGATTTCCCGTTGGATTTTAATGAATTCTATTTTTACATGAAAAAAATAATAATAACAATATGAGGTTGATTTAACTGCTATTAAGTCGTTGAACTAATCTCGAATAATAATCCTTAAATCGAAATCGATGAAATGCGACTTATTCGAGTATCGATAATGTCCACACTTATCCTAATGTCTTGACTATACCGCATTGATTTTCCTTGGTAGCTACGGTACGAGTCTCCAACAAAAAAAACTAAAATGCATTTCAAAATACTCGGTTCCCTAGTTAAATGCCATAATTTGATTTTTTTCGCCCCTCGAGACAGTCACGCGCGGTAAACAAGTTACTTCGTAGAGAGATAAAAGTCACGGCTTTTTGTATTATTCAACTGCCACGCTCTCAATTAAACAACGCCAACGTGAAAGAGAGAAAGAGAGCAAAAGGCGAAAGATAACAAAACGCAGGCTACATCGTATCGATTTTGTTTCAGAACGTCACACTGTCAGTGTAAAAATTGAATTACTTTTCGGCCTCTGGGAAAAGAAAAAAAAATAAATATTGACGCGTTTCTCTTCTAAAAAAATACAGAAACGTTTGCCGTTATCCATTGCATGCGGGGAGAAAATTTTTTGCAAAAAGTACTATAAGTACACTAATTTTTTACTATAATCGATGGAAAAGTAGGATAATACTTGTCGTGCAGTAAAATTTCACATGCCACGTAGCTGTGCTCTTGAAATACAGTCAAATATGATAAGTCCAATTTTAATATTATGATAGGTTTTATAGAAAGAAAATAAGAATAAAAGAGCTCATTTTCTCATTACTGAAAGTAATTGTACTCATATCGACACAGACATTTCAAAATTGTCAAAAACCGCGCTTAGACTTATACAATTATTTTCACCTTGCCATTTGCAGATTTACAGATGAAGGTACTCGCCATCTCGTGGTAAAGACTTGAATTATCAAATTTTCATTTCAGGGTTATTTAAAATGCGTTTAAAACTTGAAACATAAATGTACCAGAAAAATTGAACCAGATTATGGTAGTGAATTAAAAAAAATTTTTAATTGGCATTTTTGGTCATATTATCAGGAAACTGTTAAAAATCACAATATGTGAAACATTTAATTATTTGGTCAAGTTACTAAATCGAACTTTTTTCTCCCCACCACGCCTTAAATGAACCAGAATATAAGGTATAATTTGTCGAAGCCGAGAGAGAGCATATCAAGGTGCACAACGAGAAGAAAAAAAAATGGTGTGCAACGCTATACAATTAATACTGACGTGGATAGTCCCGGACTAGCTGCTGCTGCTGCTGCTGCTGCGGGGATGAAACTTACGATACAATTAAGCGCGCCCCGCGAGCTGCAAGTTACCTTCTGCTAACTTTCTTCCAGTATATATTGCGATTGTTTAACGATTGGGTCAATTCGTCTTCCCTCCTTTCCATCCTTCGTATATATATATACATTCTTTTCTCGTCGCGTCGATTAAACTGTTTCGCAAGTTAATTAAGCTGCGACTTTTATTCTCGATCGACCGAAAAATTATGTGTACACAGCGCGTCGCTACTGTACTTGCCCCCTGTGCTATACACGAATGGTAAACTGGCGCTGACGTTCAATTTTACTCGCGCTATTAAATTTTCTTCCTGCCGCGTTAAAAGAAAGAATAGAAGAGAAGAGCGTGTATTTACGCGAAAGTTATAAGGCAATATAATTGTTCAAACATTTCTCTCTGCATCTTGCACGCGCGCGCAAAAAGTTTTGTAATCCGATTTTCTTATTACTCGCCCGTGCCAACTGTGTACCGTGTGACATAAGAAAGTCGCGCGCAGTGCACGACATAATTTCAAAAAACGACTGTTTTTATGTAAGCAACCGTACTTCTGTACGCGCGGGTACGGTAATAAACCTCGCGCCGTGCGATTTATGTATCTAATGAAAATTCGAATTTCCGACCAGTTTTCTTGACCCTTATACGTACATATAACGAGTTCAACGCACAATCGCTCCCTTACATACTCGCCCGAGTTTAATCCAAGTCAAACAGACAAAATCCATTTCTCGCTGGATATAGCCATTGTGTTAATACAAGTTCGAGAAATCCACTTCCAATACACCTGCGGTATCAAACGCGCCATTTCCATTTGTCGTTGTGTGCGCACTTACGAGTGCGTTATATTTCAGGGTACTGCGGTGTTATATTGAGTTAAAATACTGGGACATTCGTCGGAGTCGCATCGTTACAGAAATTTCAAAAGAGATATATACGAGCGACGAGCGAGCGCCCAAAACTGAAATCGACGTGCATATAAATGCATATCTGAATAATAATACGGCAAAAATCAAAGCCTGTATGTATATGGGCTGTTCCAGAGCAGGCCAAATAATATTTTACAGTGTTTTTGGAAGTGACTGGATCTATATACAAATCTAAAAATTTTTTACCACTTACGGGTGCGAAATACGCCATCTAGGTTTAAGATGGAGACTTCAATTAAATTGAGAAAAATATCTTACAAAAAATTACTTCGTACATCTTAATAGTTCGTTTCTAACATTCTCATAATATAGCAAATTTTACGTTGTTGTATATTAAACTCTTTTTTACGTAATAAAAAAAACCGCTGCCAATAGATTGGCAAGTAGCTTCCTCATACTTTTTTTTAACTTGAAAATAATTTGGAAATATTAATATCATCTTTTCTAATTTGTTCACAAAACAGTTTCAATCATAAATTATTTCTGTTTGTGGAATCAATTGCCAACGTTCTTCTATTCTTTGATATATGATTTTTATCGAATTTTTTTACGATGACGTAGCAATTAAGGTAGTTCCCTCAAAAAAAATAACTTGGAAATATTAATATCATCTTTTCTAATTTGTTCACAAAACAGTTTCAATTATAAATTATTTCTCAACCAAACGACACGAAAAAGAAAGAAAAAAAAATTTTCCCGAAAAAAAAAATTTTAAAGATCGAAAAAAAAATTTTTTTCTTCGTTTATCGCTAAATCAAATTTTTTGGCTTCAGCCTTAATCCATCCATAAACAATGTTTTGACACATCATAAATTTTGAACACGAAACAACACAAAACTAAGAAAAAAGAAAAAATCATAAAAACCAAATTTCATTTTTAAAACGTAACTTCAAACTTACGGTGAATCTTTACACTTTTTATCTTAAATCAAAGGTTAAAAGCTCTTCCTTAAAAAAGTATTACTTTTATTTAAAAAAACCAGTTTATTTTAGGACAAATATGACAAAACTAAAAAAAACATGAAAAAAAAAATTTTTTTTTTCGAAAATCCTTCATAACTTATTAAATACTTGTATTAACGCAGAACTAAAAATGATGTTTTGGCTTCTTCCTTACATCAAAACGAATAAAATGAGACATCTACAGTAACGATACGAACTACCGGCATCGAGATATCACTGCGCACATCCCAACACACGCACACACACACATACGGACATGTGTCAGCAATTCGATCTAGTTTAAGAATATATATGTAAAAGTACTCTACGATTATTAGATATGAAAGTCGAAAATCGGTCCGTCACAAAGCTTCCTCTATGAGGAAGCAAAAATGTTGCAAATAATTTTCAACTTTCTTGAAATTAATTTTTTTCTTTACGGATATACTGTTCGGTCGTTATTAAGTTTCTTCCACCAAACAACTATTGAATGTTTAAAAATACATCCGAATGAAAATCCACCCTGATTTTGTCTTTGCAACTCTATGCTCGTTCCGGACCAGCCCATATACAATACGCACCCACACGCCCTCGAGGTGTTTGAGCGAGAGAGGCTATGGGCGAGGTAAATTTACATCCACTTGTGCATTCAAAGCGAGTGCCGAATTGCTAGAAAAGCCATCCAGCAGCAGCAGCGTGCATACACCGGGCTCTCGCACGGGGGGCTCACAAAGTTGCCACGCGGTCGCATTCGGGAGCAGCGCTCGCGCGCGCTTAAAGGAAGCGAAGTAGCGTTGAAAAAAAAAAAATGAAGAAAATTAGAATTCACACGCCGTGAGTGGTACCGCACGGTGAAAATTATAATTAACGCGCGTCGCTGATTGTACAACGCGGCAGTGAATATAATTTTCCGAAAATTCAGCAGGAGCATAAATTGAACGCGCCGAACGTTTATATCTGACGACGGTTGATTGATACGCGGGCGCGCACAGTAGTACTACACATTATATGCTCGCGTGTGTGCGTGCGTGTGTGCAAAATCGTCGATGGAGCAATCAACTTGATTAAAACTCTACTGCCATAACATTCCAACTGTTGAACTGTGCGCGCACGACCGTGCGAGGCTGGTGAGCTTTAGCCGCTGCCGCCGTCCCCTCTCCAAAAAGCTCATTCACATTTTGCGCGCAAATGTCAATTGTTTCGCGAGCGCACACGCACGTGCACGATCCACGAATGCTTAATGCAGTCGAGTACATGTCTATATAGTGGGTGCGCAGCAGGTACGTTTCAAGCATCATCTCTCGCTAATGCGGCAGAAGAGAGCTTCGATCGATGCGTGCCTGCAGCTGCCTACGGGGATGATCGGCGCGTCGAGTTTTCCTCGGTGCGGTTAATCATCGTCGTTATTATTATCGTCGTCGTCTTTTTCGTTACCCGCTTTGAATTTCTTTTGACGCATACACGACGCGTCACGCGTTGTGGGATGATTATCGAGCGGGTACGCGGCGACTTCCCACCGCCGATATCGATCAATTAGCCCAGCGGCGGCAACGAGCCAGTTGAGTTTCGCTTGCCATGCATTATCATAAGCCTATGGATGGATTACCTTCGTTATTCATTAGATTTATGAACGTGCCTGGCTCTGGCTGGCTGGCTGGCTGCGTGCGTGCGTGTGTCGTTGTACTCGATTATATAACTTTGTTCGCGGTGCCTAGCCGTCAAATTGAGCACACACGTGCTGCTTGCTGTGTATATAATCCAAAGCATCATCCTGGGCTGCAGTGCACAATTGATCCAGTCTCTTCATTCATTACTGCATTTAATGCATTTGATATATTAATAAGTCGGATCGCTTTGAATATTTTACCTCTATGCCGAATGATTGATGAATAGAGAGAGAGAGAGAGAGAGAGAGAGAGAGAGAGAGAGA